>VOSG01000698.1:0-13476 GCA_009761265.1 Halicephalobus sp. NKZ332 | reverse complement strand
TGCAAAATTTTCTTTTTTGCGTATTAATATGGCATTGCAAAGAATCAAAATGCCAGAATTCTGGGGATTTTTAATAAAAAAATTCTTTAAGAATTCATTTTTTAATTTATAATAGTATGATTATTTTTCTCTCGGCAAGGTTGTATCGATCAATATCCCTCTGCTTCAAAAACGCGCAATCGGACGTTCTTTACAGTTTGGCGGTCGAGCAAGAGTTTGACTGAAAGCAAACATTGCTCGTTCCTCGTTCTTTGCCGAAGAAGAAGAGCTTTTTCTCTTGTGGACAGTCAACCCAGTAAATTATTTTCGGACAGTTTTTCTTTCGTTTTAAATCTTAAATCCGCTTATTTCCCATTTAATTGAAACTCGTTAACAAGAATATTCCCAAGTTGAGGAATTTTTTGGAATCCAGAATTCTGGAAATTCGTTTTGAGAGTTTCGTAGGAAAATTTATTTCTAATTTCTCTACTAATGTTTCTGGACGATTACAGAAATCAGTGTCGAGACTTGTAAAAATCTAAACCGAAATAATTTGCAATAATTAATAACAGCTATTTTCAGCTTCGTCGACTGAATGCAGGGGACGATTCTCGTCTCTGAAGACGGCGGATTTTAGATTGTATCGATTAATAGAGCTTTCACTTTTGGCAACTACCGGGTCAAAAATGTTTTTCTCAAATTTATCTGTATTTTTGTTATTTCTATTTATTAAACTCGGAAAATGTGATCTCTGGTCGGAAACTGCGAGGATGAGCGATCTGCAGCAGTTCAGAGCTCTCTGCGGAAGATACCAGGTTTCTCAGGCTTACATGGAAGACAGCAATGCCAGAATTACTGTATTTGCTCCTACTAATGACGTGTTCCTCTATAACCCCGACCTCAGGGCCATGACCCAGAAAGAGACCCTCAGCCATATCGGTTAGTTTAAATTTCAAGTTCGAAAAAGAATCGAAAATTAATCAAATATCATTCATGCTGAGGTCTGTACCTTTTACTTGACTTTCTTGATTTTTATAATTTAAATTATTATTTCTGATATCGGTTCTCAAACGAAAGATCTTTGATTTATCTTTTTGTTCCTAATTTGATTTAATTTTTTAACAATTTCAGTGGATACGCAAGTAGTAGAGATTAGTGAAGGAAGAAAATGGGAAAAACAAACGCTTATCCGTTCGACAATAAATTCTGGATACATCTACGTTACTCAATTCGAGAACAACCCTGGCAACTTTGTGAGTTTTTTAATCCTAATTTCCTGAAATTTAGAAAAAAACTTTAATATCTAAAGTTGACATTCAGAAAATTATTTTTGAGATAATGTTATAGAAAGATTTTTTGATCTCTAATTTCAGAGTTACTTCGCGAATTCTGGCAGAATCTGTAATCATGAAAGCAACCAGTGGGGTATCATCAGCGGGGAACAGTACCTCTACAAAATATGCACTCCGATGGGACACAGACCATACCCAGGGACAGCCCTCTCGTTCATCAGAGATGACGATAATGTGATTTTCACTGACAGACAGTACGACAACCATGACTTGACGGAGTTG
Organism: Halicephalobus sp. NKZ332; assembly: GCA_009761265.1. Classification (NCBI taxonomy): domain Eukaryota; kingdom Metazoa; phylum Nematoda; class Chromadorea; order Rhabditida; family Panagrolaimidae; genus Halicephalobus; species Halicephalobus sp. NKZ332. The sequence goes on along the minus strand of VOSG01000698.1, from coordinate 11,923 downwards.
AGGGACGTCTTGAACAGAGTCCCGGATATAGCTTTAGTAATTTTCGGATCTAACGCCTGGAATGGATTTCATACCTTTTTCCTTCCGAATAACGCTGCTTTTGCGAAAGTTATCGACAGAAACAGGATCGACAGAGAAATCCTCCTTGCTCATGTGAGTGGGATGAACAGAGTCCTTTTCTCCTGGCCCTGGCTCTACGACGGTGGAATCCACTACTATCCTTCTATCAGATTCTCCTCGAATATCATCGAGGATAACTTCAAGTTGAAGTTGACCATGAGAAACATCACCGACCATAGGACTGGTCGATGGGACTGTGAGTTTTTTTGGATAAAAGACTTTCAAAATCCCGTAAAGATTAAAAAATTTAGTCTCGTAATTTCATAACTAAATTTATTTATTTCAGTGTATGCTGTTTCGGAAGTCTACGAACGATACAGTTTCTTCAGAAGAGGAGCTGTGTGGGCAAAAATCCTGGTTCCGAACATCCCTGTCCAGAACGGAGTTGTCCACATCGTCGACAACGTCCTCGGGATCGTCTCCAATACGATAGATATGCTGTTGATGGATAACTACCGGACGACGACATTGATGAGATACATCAATACTATCGGACAACTCGTCAGGAACTATTTTTCTGCAACTGGAGGTTTGGTGACTTTTTTTGCTCCTTGGAACGAGGCTTTCGAAAGAATTCCGGAACCTATTGAGAGAAGACTTCTGAGAGATAGGATCTGGTTGGAACAGATCCTGAAACTCCATATTGTCCCGGCCAAAGAGTTGACCACCGACGAAATCAGCAATGAAACAATCGTGAGCACTGTCGACAACATGAGGATGCTTTACTTCATCAAAGGAGAGTGGCCCAAAAATAACATCAGTAAGTTTCTTGTCATTTATACATCGAAACTTAGTTTTTCCACATACTAAGACATAATTTGTTTCAGCTTACTACGTGATCGGAGGAGGAATCAAGACAGCTTTCCAGATGGAGAACATCGCAGCCACGAACGGGATCATCCATTACATTGACAGAGTCCTCGGAGTTCCCTACCAATCTCTCTGGGAGATCCTCAGAAACGAAACACGACTCCAAAGGAGTTACCACATGATGGAGAATATCCAGTTGAGATACTCTCTGGATCCCTGGCAAGTTCTGACCGCAAACCAAAACTTCACTTTCTTCGTTCCTACCAATGAAGCTTGGGACAAAGTTTCTCCTTCTTTGGTCAACAGAATGCTCGACGGAAACCACTGGCAAGCTCTCCAATACGTGTACAAACGACACTTGCTCCAAGGACAGGCGTTGATGTACACGGATTTGAGAGAGAGAACTTATATCATGATGAACGATGAAAAGGTCATTATCCGAAGAAGAGGAAGATGTGAGTCATTTACTTTATTCATAAATAATTAGAATTGGTAGAAACTATTAAACTTTTGAATTTCTTAGAAATTTGTGTTGGAACCATTTCGTAAAAATAGTTATTTTTTATTTTTATAATGTGAATTTTCAGATTTCGAACTCTATTGGCCTCGAGGAAACCGTGTGGCCAGAATACTCGAAGGAGGAGAGATCGCCGGAATCAACGGCTTCATGCATATGATCGACAACGTCCTCATCTACGAGCCAGATTTGAGAGCTGCAGCTTGTGCGACGGATATCTCGGAAATCCTTATCCTCCTGAGTATCTTGATATCTTGGACTGGTCCCAGAAGGAGATGACATTAAAATTACCAAAAAAATTAAAAATTAAAGAACCTGTGCAAACTTTGTTTTTCCCCCAAAAAATTTATTTAATAAAAATCTCTCAAACAAGAGTATCAAAATTAAGTTTGTTGTTTTTGTAACCTCCAGCATCAAATTCGAGTTTTTCGTCGATTGAAAAGTTCGAGGAGATTGTATATTCGTTTTTACAAAGACTATAGATGGATTGGACGGAGGCGAAAAGACAGAGGATTCCGATGACAAGGCCGATGGAGGCACAGACTGCCTTAGGCACTGTCTCCAAAGCCTGGTACCAGACCGTCGATGGAAAAACTGGAAAATTTCAAAGATTAATTTAGATTAAAGAAGATTTTGAAATAAATTCTAATCTTAACTCAAAAAACTTACCGAAGAAAAAGAAGAGGACGGAGAGGAACCAGACAAATACTGTTGTTGTCCTGATCACTTTTCCTTCCAAAAGGAACCTCAAGGCTCTGAAGAAATTGTAGTTTCAGATTTAAATTTAGTTCTGATTTGGGATTTTCAAACATGGATATGGATGAGCGAAAGAAACTTACATAGGAGGACACTCGGGATTCAACTTGTAGAGTTTCAAGGCGCAAATCAGCTGTCCGCCAATGACAAAAACTGTACCGAGGGAAGTGATGAAAGTTGACCAGCTCGCGACAAAGATCATCTGCTTCAAATTTCTCCAAACGTGGATCTGATACCCAAAAAACGTTTCCGGAGGCTCTTTAAAGTCGTCTCCGGAACCGAGATGGTAGGAGCCAGAGAGGGCATGGGAGTAACTGAAGTAGGCGGTGATGGAACATATGAAGCACATCATTGTCAACGACAAAAGTGTGTATCTCAGCTGAAAAAGATTAAGACTTTATGAAATGTTTTGAATCCTCGAAAATTTCAAACTGTTTTTACCTTGTTCTGCATCCGATCTTTGTGGGTCTCGAGGGGACTTTTTTGGAGATACAGTATCTGAGGGATGGAGACGTTTTCGGATTCCACGGATGGGGGTTGCTTGGATGTCAACGAAGGGATGACGTAAGGGAGTCTTCTGGGACTCGTCCTCCTCGGGGGGCTGGGGTGTCGTGGGAGACCCGGGGAAATAGGCTAAAGTTAAAATTTGCGAAATTTTTGAAAAATTTAGAATTGGACTCACAGAAGCACCATAATCGAATCTCCGGAGTTGAGGGGTCGCGAAGTTCCCCCGGGGAACGTAATCCCGAGTGGGGGAATGTTGGTGCATTTTAAATTTCCTAAAAAATATAATGAATCATGTTACAAAAATTAAAAATCGAATTTTTCCGCGAAATTATCTCAACACGAATTTATATCTTTCCTGTCAAGACTGAAAATTGTGAAATTTAATATTTATGTGTTTTTGAAAGGTTCGAATTACATTTTATAGAAAGCAAAGTTATCCGTTAGAAAATAAGAGAAGATTATCTCGTAAAAGAATATCCGGTCGAGATCGGAAAATACAGAAATGAATGTTTGTGTATTTCAGGAGCATCTGAAAAATTCTAAAAACGACAAACTCCGCCGAAGGACCGTTGTCTTTTGAATGAACACGGAATCGATCTGAGATCCTCGAATTTTCGATTTCCTCGGATAAGTGTGAAAATGAAAAGACAAGTGCCCAGTTTTGGACAGCCATCGGTCAAGATTAAGATGAAGATGGAAATCAAGTCAGCTGCTTGAGATTCCCGAGATGAACGGGAGGCTGTCAGGTGAGTGAAAAAAAAGATATCTGATTAATTAAAAGGAACAATATTCCCGAAGATCAGTTTTATCCGATCTATGACAGGACAGTCACGGCCCTCGGTTAAGGGTCAATAGAGGTCGATTTACATAACCTACATTCAATCGACAAAAATCACCTTGGGGAAACATCATGTACAACCTGTGAATTTTAAATTTCTATCTCGAAATTAAGTCTTATAAAGAATAATTACAGGATTTACTACCCACTTTGCCCAAACTTACATGCAAGATGCGCATTTAGTTTTTATCTTTATTTAAAAACCGAATTTCCTATAAAGCAGATACTGACTAATTAAAGGGATATGCCGAAGAAAATTAATGTCACTCGATTTATGGCAGGTCAGTCAAGGCCTTCGGTAAGGGTCAATCGGGGTCGATTTGCATAATCCGAAATTCAATCTACGAAAGCCGGAATTGGCATTTTTACAAATTCTATTTACGGACTTTGGAAAAGGACAATATTTAGAAAAGGAAATATTTCACTATTTCGATCGCGAAGAATTCCTTTGAATCATTCATTCCTGAATGTTCTACAGCTCTCTCCGATCTTTTCAAAGAGTCCATAAAAGAAACAAAAACAGAATCTCCAGGTCAAGAAGCCGCGCCATTTGTGCTTTTAGACATTTAAAAAATAGTTCCTCGAAATCCAATTCAAAAATCCAAATAATCCATCAAATAAAGTTCCAAATTGATGAAAACTCCGATGAGCAGACAGCTTTGATCAAGCCGGGCAAAGCTTGATGGAAATAAAAAATTCGGAATCAATTAAGGACGTTTGCCGACGAAAGTGCACCTGTTCAAAAAAGCAACAAAGATAGCCAGCGGTCGAATTACTCTATCGGGATTTTGCCATAAATCACGGACAAAAAGCGTTGCCTCTTGACGAAATCCAAGTCAGCATCCCTAGGGTCTCCGAGAGGCTGATAACACTTCATTTTTTATAAAAACTAAAGGAAATCCTTATCCTGTCATGAAAATACAATAATTTCAGTCATCATTAACAGCAATCTCAATCAGAACAAACTGCCGTCCTTCGAATCGTCTATGGGGTGGTGTCGCTAGTGGACGCGGTCGCGTAAGTGACGTATTCCTGCGGAATGTAGCGACGGGGAAATGGAGGCAAGATATCGTCATTTGTTCCAACGAGCTTTCCATATTCATCTGGTTGAGAGATGCTGAACGGACTGTGAGAGAGGGCCAACATCAATCCCCTGTCATACTTCATACTGGAACGCATCTCGCCGTCAGGAGTACGAACGCCGATAATCGTGCACCCATGGCCGTCGGGGATCTTGGAAATCTGGAACAATATATGAGGACTACGAAGGAGGAGGGAAACTTACAACTCGAGCCTTCGGGGTAATCTTGAGGTGGGCGAAGCTCTGGTCAGCGAGTTCTTCCAGGATAGACTTTGGCGGACGAATCTGCTTCTGACCACTGTCTTTGCGTTCGCGAGGACGATGATTCTCCTGTCCTTCTTCGGATTTCTGATGATGGCTGTTGTTGCGACCAGGGAAACGTCGATCGCCACCTCCACCTCCATGATGGTTCGCCTTGTTGAATCGAAATCCATTTGAACGACGATTTCCACCACGGGTTGGTGGAAGATGGACCGGAGGCTGTTGCATGACAACTTGATCAACCATTTCCGACAAATTCCAGTAGGAAACTAATAACACAACAACATGAAAAGTAGTGAGGAAATAAAGTTCGAGCGACTGATGCAAAACTTTGATCTGCAGGAATTCGTCTCGGGAGTTGAAATGTGGAAATCGAGTCCGAGAAAAGGACACTAACTTTCAACTGCAGGAATTCCTCCTGGGAGTCGAAATGTAGGAGCAACATCCGAGAGAAGAAGATGAGCTTTCATTCCAGAAATTCGTTTCGAAAGTTGAAATGGGAAATAAAGCTCGAGAGAAGAAAACAAACTTTCAATTCCAGGAATTCGTTTCGAGAGCTGCTTTCGTATTTCTTTCGGCTTCTTCGGTTTTCTACAGTTCTGTTCATTTCCTAAATTCGTCAATTCAATGCTTTCTCCTCAGCAAATTTCGATTTTAAGTGAGAAATTTAGTTCGGTAAGTATGGGACTTTATTTTCGATATATAAATGGCATTTTAGATCAAAACAGATGGCGGCGGCTCTATTCAAAGTTCGGATATCGGATCTGCTTTGAAGCTCCTTGGTCACAGTGTCCCCGGATACCAACTCCATGAACGGTTGACGAAACTCGGCGACAAGGAGAACTTGACTCTCGACGAATTGGGCTCTCTTTATTCCGAAATCTCCACCGAACAGCCGGGACATGTGAATTCTCTGAGGAAAGGAAGCGTCGGAGCGAACGACATGTATTACCGGGTGGCCGGGATGGCGGAACACGGTGCTGATGAAATCATCCATACTATCCGCATTGAAGAAGAAGTCGCTTTCTCGAACTGGATCAATCGGAATCTCAAAAACGACCCGGATTTGAAGAAGCTTTTGCCTGTTGATCCCGACAATGGCGATTTGTACAGGAAAGTTCAAAACGGTCTGATTTTGTGCAAGCTGGTCAACTTGGCTCAGGCGAACACCATTGACGAGCGTGCAATCAACAAGAAGAATTTGAACAAGTATGCGGAATTGGAAAATTTGACTTTGGCGTTGATGAGTGCCCAAGCGATCGGATGCAATATCGTGAACATAGACGCCGACGATATCAGCAAGGGCAAGCCGCATCTCGTACTCGGCATGATTTGGCAGATTATCCGTGTTGGGCTTTTCTCTCATATCAATCTGGAACATGTTCCCGGAATGTTCAGACTTCTGAAGGAAGGCGAAACTTTGGACGGACTGAGACGTCTGACTCCGGAGCAGATCCTCCTGCGATGGGCCAATCATCACTTGGCTAATGTAAGTTTTTCTTCTAGGTTTTTGTTATTCAGAAATCTTAGGCTTCAACCGACCGACGTATGGCAAACTTCACAACAGACATTGTCGACTCGACCATCTACACACATTTGCTCTATCAAATCGCCCCGAAAGAAGCTAACGTTACGTTGATTCCTCTACAACAAGAAGGAAATACCAGACGTGCTACGTACATGTTGAATGAAGCTTCCAAGGTCGATTGTAGAAGTTTCGTTACTCCGGACGATGTCGTTTCTGGGAATTACAAGCTGAATTTGGCATTCGTGGCTAATTTATTCAACAAATATCCTGGATTACCGGAACCCGAATCTAATGAGGTCCTGGAGGAGGAAGTCATTGAGGAAACGCGAGAAGAGAAGACTTATAGGAACTGGATGAACAGCTTGGGAGTTGATCCCTATGTTGGGTATTTGTATACTGACTTGCAGAATGGGTTAATTATCTTCCAGGTAAGCGTTTACTTATTAAATGTTTCTAAGGAATAATTTTAGTTGTATGATCAAATCAAAAAGGGAATTGTGAACTGGAAACGTGTTGTGAAGACCTTCAGAAAGCTGCAGAATATGATGGATCAAATTCAAAACTGTAATTATGCTGTTGAACTTGGAAAGACACTCGGGTTTTCCTTGGTTGGAATTCAAGGCAAAGATATTTACGATGGAAATCGCACTTTGACATTAGGTCTTGTGTGGCAAGTGATGAGGGCTTATACACTTGAAATTCTCGCGAGGTGCACTACTGAAGGTACTTATGCGACAGATAAGGCGATTATTCATTGGGTTAACGAGAAGTTGAAGAAATCTGGTAAAGCGACACGGATTAATAGTTTTCAAGATTCCTCGATTGCTAAGGGGGTTGTTATCTTGGATCTCATCGATGCTATTCATCCTGGAATAATCAACTATGATCTCGTTAGTAAAGGGACTTCTGAAAAAGTGAGTTCTTGATGTTTAGTACTGGATTTAGGAGAACTTTTTGCAGGAAATGTTAGAAAACGCAAAGTACGCTATCACTTCTGGACGAAAGATTGGAGCCAAGATTTATGCACTTCCAGGTTGTGGTTTTGGAGTGGAATATTGTCTAATTTCTAATTTTAGAGGATGTCGTTGAGGTTCGAGCTAAAATGCTGATGACTGTCTTTGCTTGTCTGATGGCTAGAGACTATATGCCGAGTTTCCAACCCGAAGGTGTATTGAATGAGAACAAGTGATTACATTTTTACTCTGTCGATTAAGCAGAGAAAGTTCTATTGAGAAGATCTAGATTCGATTTCGTTACGTACGATAATATATTTTATCCAAAGATCCTGATTTTAACTTGGCTTTTTTGCCCTCGTGAATGACTTTACTAGACAAGTTGATTTAACGTAGGATCGTCTCCAATGCATTTGCCGTTATCTAGTGAGAATGGTGGACAACAAACAGGAGTGTTGCATTCTGCGATGGAATCTGATAAGCTGTAATTGGGTTTTTGGAGGAATTGTTTTTTCGAGGGGGACTTACTGGGTACAGACGCGACTGTCGCAAAGTCGGTTTAGGAAGAGGACTTTTTGGCAGTTTTCGTCGATTGGACAAGCTTGCAGGTTGCAAGTATCGAATTCTTGGGTTTTGTCGTCACACTCAGATGTTTCGCATATTCGAACTCTAGATCGGATTCCGCAACCCCCGCAAGGTCGGGAACATTCGGACCAAGAACCCCAATCGGATAGGATGTTTCGTCCGGGGAGTGTGGTGGGTTTCATGGTAGTTGTTGTTTCTTTTTTTGGGATGACTCCGGGTTTTTTTGTTGCTAGAAAGGGTGATGATTGGGGATTATTTGAAAGAGCTTACTTGATCTTGCTCTTAACTTGAATCCGATTTCTTGACCTGCTTGGGTTTTGAAAATGACGGCCATTTGAGAGAATTCAGATATCACAGTTCCGTTTGGTTTGTGAAGACAACAGAATCTTGGTCCGGTGTTTCTCTGGTCTTTGTTGAGTTTTAGTTCGACGTAATCTATGCATGTTGTGGAGCAAAGAAACCCGAAATCTTCGATGAACTCTAGTTCTATCCTTTGTTTTTTCGGAGCTTTTAGAATCCAACTACAAAATTGGTTTTCGACATACCCGTCATTATCGTAATCCGGAGAATTGATGGTTTCCCAGGAAGATGAAAGTGAAATTATTCCTCCACAATCAGCGTTTATGGGATTTTCATTCTTTTCGCAATTTAAGCCACCGTAACCTTGGGGACAGATGCAGGTGTTGCATTTGCTGGGATTCGGATATCCTTGATTTTTACATCGAGGGAAGTTGGAAGTATCAGTTTCGTTGCATTTATCTGTCTTCAGACTCCATTTCGGAAAAAAGATTTTGACAAAAAAACTCACCTTTGCAATAAGCTTTATTGATTATTTGGATATCCAGAAAAGAGAGTTTTTCTCTTTGTCCGATGGTGTTCTGAAACTTTGGGTCTTTCGTTAAAAGTGTCTTCGACATTCCATCAGAAGAAAAAGCTGTTGGTCCATAGTGCATTATGGAACCGTAATCGTAGGGGATTCCGAGGGTTTGGATCTCGTCTTTTCCTCTCAATTGGAAATCAGACATGTAAGAAGGCAAAATGAAGTCTTTCTCGACCTCAACATAGTCCTCGGCATCTGGTCGAGATTGCTCGTGCCACAGTCCCAGAACATGACCGACTTCGTGCTCGATTATTCCTGCCTGAAAAAGTTAAATGAAAGGTTTTTCTTGACATGAGTTTTTGGAAATCCCTAAAATTCGAGACTTTGATATTTTAATAATGGCAGTAAATTAAAAAATCAAAAACTGACTCTCTCGCAGCCTTCCCCGATGGAGACTCCCTGTCGGCCTCCGAACCTCCCGATCATGGAGTAGCATCCTTGGCCCTTGAAGAACTCTATGTAATCTCCCTCTGGCTTCTCTGCGACGTGTTGGAATTTGATACAAGTATGATTTTGCCAGAAATTGACGGCTTCAATAACCTGTGTGATTGCATAGAGAGCTGAAAAAAATTAGTGGAATACAAAAAATTGAATTGAACCCATATGGACGAAATAAGAATGCCCAAAATAGATATTGTCAAGAAAATATCAACTTAATGTGTCTGGATTACTTTTGATGAAACGATAATAGACATTAATTTTCTCTTTTCATCAATATGGATTAGAATTTGAAAAACTAAAATCTTACTCATTGATTCGTGGAATCTGTACTTTATTGGAAATTCATTCCAGATGCCTTCTGGATCCGCAGTCAAGCTTCTTCTTTGCTTTTGCTTTCCAGAAAATTGATTCAATAGAGATGTTGCTTGTTTCTCATTCAAAAAGATATCGCCTTCGAAGAGAAAAGGGATCAATTCGGGCTTCGTTGTTGGTTGAGCACTCGAAATTGAAACTGGCTTCTGGCTATCTGAGGCACTCTAGAAATGAAAAACATTAAAGTTAAAATTTTAAAATAAAAAGTCAAATCCACTCACATCTCGACTGAAGACTCGGTTTCCGAAGACTTTCTTGTGAGTGAGTTCCTTCAATTCCAGCAGTAAATGTTCGACATTATTGAGAGAGGCCTCGGGAACGTCGAAATGAGTAGTTAACTCATCCTTTATCAATTTCACTGAAGCCGGAGATGAAGTCGGGGGTGAAGCCGAAGTTGGAGTTTGAGCTGCAGTCAAGGTTGGGGTCGAAGTTAAACTTGGAGTTGGAGTTGAGGATGTGCCTGAACCGAACAAAACTTCGAAGGATTCTTCTTCAATAATAATCAATTCGTTTCCATTTATAAGAATCGAGAAGTAAATAAGTAAAACAAGTATCCTCATCGTTTTCTTAATTCCATAGATGAAATTCCTTCGAAAAAATTCAGGATGAAATAAAAAAAGAACTTTCTTTTCTACCAATCCAGACGTGATTAATGATCTTCCATCGGATTTTTGGAGATCTCAGGATTGGAGACTTCCATTGGATTTTAGAGATCTCCGCTGTGTCAGAGCATGATAACTTGATTCATGTGATCTTTCACGACGAGTTTGTCGGATTTTCCCCAAAAACGACTGAGTAAAAGTGGAATATGAAACAACTATCAATTTTTATTTCCGACAACCTTGTCAGACAGATTTTGCTTCTTCATGGCTTCGTTGAACAAATTTTTACTTGCCATATAATCCCACGATTGCGATAGTATCTTTAATCACTTTAAAAAGCAACAAAGATCAAAATCTCAATACAAGTTTCCTAATTTTCGATCTCTGAAATTCGTTCCGAAGAGTTCTACTGAATTCTGATACAAAAAACAATTAATCAGTAGATAGTAAATTTGTAACTTTATCCATTGTGTTGTCAGATTTTCTATTTTCCTCAGGCTCTAGTCTCCTCTCTTTGATTAGTTCTTCCTTAATTCTCACTTGCACTTGATTTTCCCATCCTTTTTTCCCCTATTCTTCTTTTTTCGCCCTCGTTTTCCCCCCAGTCTTTTTCTCGCCCTCGTTTTTTCCCAAATTCTTCCTCACCCTCGTTTCCCGCGCGATGTCTGGGGCGAGTCGCTGGGCGGAGCGACGGTTTTGGCGCCAATTTTGCGGTCAAAAACTGCTTCATCTCGTCTTCTCATTACAGTTCGCTATTCGCTGCTGAAACTTGAATCATGTCTGGACGTGGAAAGGGAGGAAAGGGCCTCGGAAAAGGAGGTGCCAAGCGCCATCGTAAGGTTTTGCGTGATAACATCCAAGGAATCACCAAGCCCGCTATCCGCCGTCTCGCCCGTCGTGGTGGTGTCAAGCGTATTTCTGGATTGATCTACGAAGAAACCAGAGGTAAGTCCGCTCTTTCCTTGATTCTGTCTATATGTGAATTGCTTCAGGAGTCCTCAAGGTCTTCCTCGAGAACATCATCCGTGACTCCGTCACCTACTGCGAGCACGCCAAGAGAAAGACTGTCACCGCCATGGACGTCGTCTACGCCCTCAAGCGCCAAGGCAGAACCCTCTACGGTTTCGGTGGATAAGCTCGTTCCTGTCGCGCCGCTCGAAGTTGACTTTTTTATTCCAAAGGCCCTCTTTAGGGCCACATACGATAATCGAAGACGGGGTGTTGAATAAACGATTTGGGGATTGCATTTGATTTGGATGTTCTTGAATTAGGAATTGCACTGAGTTAGTGGAGGTAGTTGAGTTTGACGAAGTTCTCATTCGGTTCTGTTAGGTTGGTATCTGGGAATTGAGCTAAGGAATGAGCGCTGAACCCTCGGTGTAGAAAACGGTTTGAATTTGTTCGAGTCATGCAAGATCTGAGTATTCCGAGGAATGAGTGCTGAACCCTCGAAGATGTAGAAAACGGTTTGAATTCGAGTCATGCAAGATCCCGGAGAAATCTGAGTATTCCGAGGAATGAGAAAACCCCTGAAAGGAGATTCGGTCGGGTGGGAGATGATGTTCGATTTGCATTTGGCGGCTAGGGTCGGCGTACTCGGAATTGGCGGGAAATACAGTCGATAAAAGCGCCGGTGACTTGTCCTCGTTTGGTGGCGCCAATTATCTTGGAA
>VOSG01000697.1:0-13484 GCA_009761265.1 Halicephalobus sp. NKZ332 | reverse complement strand
TTTTGTTCTCTCCCTTATCTTAGGTATTTGCGTTTCTAAAAAACTAGCATGTGTCATTACAGTAGAACAATACAATCTTCTCAACAAGGAAGTAAAATCCCATGGATATACCATATGTGACCATTTTTCGAGAAAAATACCAATCATTCTACAGCTAATCCCTATATTTCATAAAAACTCAATAATATGATTTTGAAATTACTTTTTTACTGACCTAATAAAATATGAAATTATACTAGGATAAATCAAATTTTAGCTGCTTTTTAGAAATATTAAATTAAAAAACGCCGTCTCATAAAAATTAATGGAGTAAGCGGATGGAAAAAGTGGTATTTCTCCTATTGATTTTGTGAGATAAATTTCGGTTTGGTTCCTCCGCAATGAATATCCCACCTGATCCAAGTATCTTAGATCAATACTACGATTTTACTCCAGTAGACTCACCAGATGATATTGATCCAGAGCTGCTCGAGGATTACGAGTATATATACTCGGCTCACTTTTATAATGGCACCGATCCTAAAATAGACTTTCGCATATGGTGGATCTATCCAGTTGCCGATTATGAAGCCGGCAATCCAAATTTCCGTATATACAGGATGTCTTGGTTCACTCCTGTTCTGGATCTTGACTATGCCATCTGGTACATTGCTAACTTCTATGTTACTGTGGTCGGATTCATTTTTGAATTTCTGTTGCTTCTCGCCATGTTCTCGAGCATTCTGAAGAAGAACTCTGGGCTTCGGAGTTACTACTACACATTGACATTCATTATTGGATTATTCGATATGACCAGGTTTTTCGTTCCTGCTGACTACGGATATAGTCCTTCGTTTTTCTTCTCAAGAGGATTTGCTAACAATCTACGACATTTTCATATGATTTACGGATTTTTCATGTCCAGTTTTGTTCCTATTTGTCAACTGACCTTGACTATGAACAGACTGACTGCAGTCATTATGCCTATAAAACACAACAACGTAAATTTTCAATACTTTTAAAGCTTCATAATTTGCTTTAGATCTGGAACAGAAGAAGGTCCACCATAATAATCCTTTTCGTGATCGCCATACCACTTATAATCACACTACCGTACGCTCTCTGTCAGAATGTAAGCTACTACAGGCCTATGATTTTCTTCTCCTTTATCACCATCGGCCAGTATTTGAAGATAGCCGTCCTCACCGGCATTGCCATAGCATCAATTGCTACAATGACCGGGATATACATCTTAGTCAGGTTCTTTATCGTGGCGAAAAAATCTGTAAATATAGCTTTCGAAATCCGTCTCTTGTTTGTAGTCATGATATCGAATATCGGATGTATTGCCTACAACATTTGTCAAGTATTTCTCTACAAAGCATATTTGAATAAGAATATACAAAATGATGACCTCGTTGTTTCTACAACAGTTTTTTTCGCAGTGTATTTTTATGATGAGTTATCGAAGAGCGTTCTGATTTTCCATCACTACACGAGCTTCATTATCTTGATTTGTATGAGGTTTGTGAAAACTAATTTCTAACTTAAAAGTAAATTTTTCAGCAGTATTATTCGAATGACATTAATAGATTTCTATGCTTTGCATAAGATGCCTTGCTTTAAATGTTTCAAGAATTGTTCAAGAACATTCAGAAAAACGAGAGTGAACAATGTTTCTGTACCCTCAGATTTATCACAAAGACGCTCACAAAACTGAATAAATCGACATACCAACTAATATGTATGTTAGTCGATTTTCATCAATGCATTGGTACAAGAAAGAAATACAAAATTTTAAAAATGCTGGAAAAATTTAATCAAAAAGATTTGTCGTGACCAATGGCTGATCCGGCGTAGTCAAAAAACAGAAGTCAGCACGAGTAGAGAGGAAGCTTCTGTCATATGACCCAACAAACAAATATATCATTGTGTTTTACCGTATTATGACATTTGTACACGATTAATTTTTTTAGTAATTGAGTTTATGTTTTTATGATTACATTGTAAACATCTCAACTGATAATTAAATATAAAAGTTAATTTGCTTTTTGCGTTAATAAACGATATTTTAGCTGTTCACAGAACAAAATCCAAATTCAGTCCGGTAATCTCATTTTTAGTTGTAATAAAGTTCTAAATTTTTACGAGGAAAATTACATTTAACTAGTCGATGATCTGTGTGTGGTGGCAATTTTTGCTCTTTCTCTTCGTTTGTTTCTCTTCTAGGAACACTGTAGTCATCGCACGAACTTTCGAAATTGAACCTGAATTTGAGTATGACTCCGAAGTCAACTGCACAGAAATTAACAAAAAGGTACTGTAGAATTCAAATTCATCTCGATTGTAGTTTTTAGGCAGTTCTTCAATGCATCAATTATATCCTGCCCACGGACCTCGAAGTTTACGGATTAGCCAATGGCACCTGCAATGGTGTTGTGCAATTCTTCAACTGCGTCTCCGCAATACATGATGTGAGGTGCTTTAATCCAGATAACTACGCAGATTACTGGAATTCGCATAAAACAGACTACGATTGGACGAATACGTGGATGGATATAAACTTATGCAGAAACAGTTCCACAGAAGACTTGGCTGAGATCGGATGTCTTTTCTGGAAACAGTTATATTACCCTCAACATTGCGGGATCATGGAGCTGGACAACTGCGAGTAAGTTTTCAAAATTTCTTCCGAAATTGGATAAGAGTTGAGTAAATTTAGAAAGAAACTGGAGTCGGTTCGTTGTCGGATGAGATATGTCCAATCCGTCTGTAACACGGCCACAGCTATGAAACTCTGTGAGAACTACTTGATAGAAAAAGACCATTGTTTTGATGTTGTTGCCGAATGCCGCAACACAACTTTTGAAAAAAACAAAGGATCGCTTCCTCGAGGATATCAAGAATATATTGATAGTTTTTACAATGATGTGGAAGATCCTAATGACTACGGTAATTCGTTCAGTAAGAGTGAAAGTGGTGGTTTCCTACTTTGGGTCGTTATCTTAATTAGTCTATTGATTAGTCATGTTTAAAAATGGAGAGAATGAGTAAATAACATTCTCATAAAAATTTATGGTGAACTTTCTTGTCCACAGTCAATATTTAAATTAATTTTTAAATCTCGACTTATCATACATTAATAGCGTTATTAATTAAATACCTATGGCCATACGGAGTAATTGAATTTGTTACTTTCGAAATATGATATCAAGATAACCACAACTACTGTTCGAAATAATATCCAGTCTCATTTTTCATCAGCTACTGAAAATCAGTAATCGGATAATAAACTTTAAAATATTTTATTCTTGTAATTCTTATTTTAACTTCCCCTTAGATAAAATCTAATTATCCAAGCTTAAGGTGCCAATGTTCAGGAGCACATAAAGCAAAATCTCTGAACAGCGACAAACAACCATGCTTAGATTTGTAATACTTACTTCCTATTTATTTCCTGTAATATTCACTAAAGAGTATGATTGCACAAATATCGGCCCGAAAGTAACAGAGGTAAATTGTTATAAATTTTATCATTCATTTTTTATTTATTCATGTTTTCAGCGCATTTCCATCTGTATTTCTGATTTCCAAGAAAGACAAGAAATTCCTCTAAATCGCCTTCCAATATTTTTTGGGGATTTCAAAAAGATTCAGACGGACACAAAGACGATTTCCACATACTGTCAAGCGATAGAGCAAATACGAACTTGCCTCGGAAAGGATTTTACTGAAAACTGTATAAACCTCTATAACAGTACACAGGTCCTGACGATATTTCAACCAACGTTGCTACTCACTATTGCCGGGGAATGGACTCTCTGTCCGAGTGACCAAAATGGAGTAACTCTCAAAGAACTCAGTTGTCTCGCAAAAACGATAAAGTACATGGATAAAGCACACTACGTATGTGAAAATCCAGAAATCGTCAGGTTCCTCCGGTATGGTTTCCAGAGGAATATGATGGCCTGTCAGGTTCTTGCTGTTGAGAAAAAGTGCGGAAGAAAAATAAGCGAACTCTTGTACGAAATCTTCCGATCCAGAATCATGCCAAACTGTATTAGGTGGCCAGTTTTGGACCAAAGCTTCGATTTCTACATGAATTCTACATGTAAGTGCTTCAAATATCAAGACTTTTGGTGAGAAAATGACGTTGAGAGAAAATATCTTAATAAAAACTGAGATTACTGTATATTTCTATGCTGAAAGGAATTTGGAGATTGTTCTCAATTGCAATAAATATGATAATATCTTTATTCAATTCCCAAAGCAACTAATTCAGGTTTGAACAGAAATTTCAGAAAGTCCACTTCCAAATACTGTAGATTCAGTTTGAGTCAGTGTGAACTTTCTGTTCCCCTCATGTCTCTGATGCTCTAAAGCAACATTGATTGGAATGTTTCTCTTCTTTCCAAAGATTTTTTCTTTCAGAAACCTTCTGTAAGGAGTCATGAAGTACATTATAGATAAAAACTCCAACAAACAATGAGTGGATGCGACACACAATAATACAATCATAGTTTGGACAGTATTGCTAATCTGGAAGCACAATACTAAAAGATAACAGAAAAACGGAGTCACGAGGAACCCTAGAGTCAGGGAAACTTGGGAAATGGAAGTGACTAAAAGTGACTTCTGGATTTTGTTACTTACATGGTGGGATTTCTTACTATACTTTAACTGGCGAATAAACACCCCTATTACTGTACCGAAAAACGAATAAAGGAAGATCACACCTAACACACACAGGAAAGTCGGGTATTTGTAGTGATCGTAGCTAAGGAAGTAAAACGTTTTCTCACTAAAAAAACACTGTAGATCTGGATTTTCTTTAATGGAATCTCTTAAGATGTTGTCGACAGGAGTGTGGATGTATGGAAGGATCCCAACTATGGTAGTGAGATCGGTGAGGATATAGATGATGATTACTAGAATGTAGGTCTTTCTGTTGTTAAAAAGTGAAGACCACTGGGAAGGAAAGACCGTGATATATCTGGACAAGATGGTCATTCCCAATCCAAACATGGAGTTCATAGCGAAAATGATGATGATGATGTTGGCTATAATCGTCGAACGGAAATCCGTGTTTTGTGAAAGGATCCCTATTTGGAAGCCAGCACCACTAAAACAGTAACAAATTAGGCATTTTTATTACTTTTAAAATCATCCTTACTTCGGGGCGAGGAGAATTGGCTTGACTAATCCCAATGTAGTCTCTAACAGTAAACACCAAAAGGAGTGGTTCAAAATTAAATATTTCAGATTCCCAATTCCTTTGGATTTCGTCAGAATAATGTACAACAAAAAAGGAGCCAACAACCAACAAAGAACCAAGACAATAGTCGAGTAATGGTAATAAAATTTAACCAATATTGAATTTGGGTTGATAATGTCAAAAAGCGACATTTTTGTCTTGACTTTCTGATGGAAGTAATTTAAAAGTAAATATGAGCCAGGTGGATTTTGATAATTTCTATTTCGAGGAAATTTGCTGTGTCATTCAGAGATTTCCTAGTCGAACTAAATGTCGATAAATTAGGAACTCATTTAATATAGATGAATGTTTATTTAAAATTTAAAAATTGTTTAAATATGTATTGTAGGTGAAAATCGATAAATGAAATTTAAAAATATCTGAGAAAAAGTATCTACAATTGTAATTTTTTAAAAAAAGAAATTTGATCGATAATAAAGTTTATTTCACTGGATGCATGACAAAGAAAGTACTTATGCAACATGATTATATCAGGAAAGATTACAAGTATCCAAAACTTTCGTAATTTTTGTGTGCACTGTAGTTTATGTGAAGGATGATCACCAGTATCCGAAACTATTGAAACTGCTTTTAAAGCTGCCCCCATCGATGCTAAAGAAGGGAGTGCTGATGTCGTAGAAACTTCCGCTCCGGGACATTCGTCTTCCAAAACCTCCGGACGGATAACCACCGTAACCTCCATAGGGGGGATATCCTCCGTAGCCACCCCATTCTCCCCATCTTTTTTGACGAATACTAAAATTCAAAAATAAAGATTTAAAGAAATAAAGAACAACTCACTGTGTCTCTTCTGTAGGAACGTTTTTGGTTTCTTGAACATCAATAGGAGATGCAGTTTCAGATGTTTTATCAAAATTAGAACCTTCGATAGGAAGTGAAGAAATCGTTTTCAATAAAATTGGTACAAGAAAGAAGAAAGACAACTTCATCGTGATTATTGTAATTATACCAGTGCAAAGAATTCCTTAAATGAGATTCATATCTCGGTTTTTATACAGAACTCAGAAGGAAGTGTTTCCCGAAGAAAGACTGGAAGGCGAAAAACAGACAATTTGACAAATAAGTCCTTTGTTACTTAAAAAACCAAAATAAATAAAATTTAAACTGTTTAAAAACACCTTTATGTTCTCTATAAAGTAGTTACGCATTACAATGCTTTCAAAAAATGGGTTAAAGGTCCAGACCAAATTTGACAAATTCATGCTTTGATGCTCGGAATGAAAACAAAACAAAAACAATCAATTTAAAGTTGTCCCAATATGCACTTTTATTTTCTCCTCTCATAGCGAAGTAACCTGAATTATACATTTTGGATTTTTAAATCGAACCTTGAATAGATTTCAAATTAGTTCACTCCAAAAATCAAAATTTCTAGGAATCAACGAGCTATTTTCGAAAATTTTAATAGCTTTCGAAATTGGAAATGTTTTTTATACCTTTATTTTGAGTCAAAATCACATTATTTTTCAAAGTTTTTCTAGACAATTTAATTAAGAATGAAATAGTTATTTCCTGCTTCCGAAATCGAGAGTGGGAAATATACTGAGTGGAACACTTAATTTTAGGGGTGCTTTATTTTTAATTTTTAACATGACTGTATTTCGTAATACAAAATACTATTATTTCGAATTAACAATCTACATGATTTGTTTGAAATAAATGATTTTTAAATCTGATCGGGATTAAAATAGACATATTTTTTAGAATCAACCCAAAAAATGAAAAATCAGTTGATCGATAAACTCGATTTGGAATGTTCCACTTTTTTGAAGTTTATTCGTTCCTTCGATTGATCCAACCGATAAACAACCAGATAGGTTTTATTTTTCTTGAAATTCATATAAGATAAATCTAGGATTTTTAGAAAACATATTTGATGAAAACCGTTCTTGACAGTCTGGATTCCGTTCAAAATTATTGAATTAATTTCTCTCAAGGACTTAATCAAAGAGTCGTATATCTACTTACACTAAAAATGGGGAGATATCGTGGTTACTCGGTGAGTTTTAGATTTCAACTTTTCATAGGCTTCTGATCTATTTTTAACTAACTTTTATCTGAACTGTCCTCCTCTGTTATCTACCCTGTCTATTTCCTCACCTCACTCCCATGTCCTCTACTTTTTCCTTTGCCTTTTAACTCCTTTCTCTTTCTTATCTATGTTTCTTCTATCTCCTGTCTCGACTTCCGTCCCTCATTTACCCTCTGTCCCGTATATAACTCTGTTGAAGATATCCGGATAGAGCCCGAAGGCGGACTTTCAAGAGACCGATCAGAAAAGAGATAAAGATCGGCTTAACATACTGCGATAAAAATAGAATTTTTGATTTCATCTCATTTTCCTTGTTTATTTATTGTAGTTTAATGATCGAAGTTGGAGGCTAATAATAAAAGGATCATGAGAATATAAAAACTTCAGATTTGAATGGATGTTCGCAACAAACTCCCCGACCCCTTATCTTCTACTTTGCTCCGTTGCCCCCTACTTCCCCTAAATTTTAATCTGTTTCCCCCACCCCCTCTGTTTTTCTCATATATCCTATTTCTTAATTTCAAAATCATCTACAAATATAAAAAATGAACGACCACTCAATTTATAAAAGTTCCGTTTCTCAATTTTCACTTTTTTGTCTGGATTCTTTATGTAGTAGGAAGTTCACGGAATATTTAATTTCGAAATTTCCTGCAAGGCCAAAAAGGTTTCGAAAGCCATTCTTATTCATCCCTAGGTTCCTCTTGCATCATCCTGGCCAGTCAAGCCTTCTCGGAGCCAGTCAAAGAGCTTTAAATTTGGTCGTTCTCTGCATGTTCTTGTTGGAACTTTGTTCATTTCTCTTTAAAATTATTTAAAGATAGGATTTAATTCAGAGTCAATTGTCTAAGTAAATATCGAATTCATTTCAATTGAACTTTAAGAAACCATGTTGGATTTTTGAATAAATGTAGTTAGAAATTTGAAATAATTATCCTTAAAAGGTTGTCTCAGGACGAATTTTTTGGATTTTTCTAAGACACCAAAACCTTTTTTAACTTTTGATTTAAAAAATCTCAATTGTACTAAATTTAACACTTTACTTTGTTCTGTGTCTCAATTTTGCTAATCTTGGCGACTTAACACCTGATTTTTTTGAGCACCAATTTTCTGCCTTGGTTGTTTTCTGTTTCCCTAATCCGTGGTAAAGCCGATCTTAACGTTATCACAAGAGACAGATAGTTCGTTTTCTCGATTTTATTCGTCTGATGTACAAAATTTGAGTTGTGTTCTGATCGGCTTTTTCTTTGACGAAAAAAGTTTGCGTTGAGGACAGTTGACCTTTTTGATCTTCTTCTGACGTTCGAACAACAGTTGTTTCATTTTTCTTCATTTTTAATTTTTTTTGCTTTTTTTGAAACGTTAGAGGTTGAAAAGCTGGGGTTTTTTACTTGGAGATCGGCAAGGATTTCCTAAAGCTGAATAAAAATTTTCGAAGATAAAGTCTGGAACTTGAAATTTCGGAAATTTGTATCGAGACGATTTTTTAAAAAAGCTTTGTCTTTACATAACAAAAATAATCTTTTTATTTTGACCAAAAGCGAAATAATTTTTTTAAACGAATATATAATATTTTTACAGAGAATCATGTCAGCAGCCAAGTCAGAAGAGATGTTGGAGAATCTCCGGGATCGCTTCCACTTGCGGAACCCTAGACTCGTCAACATCATTTCCGAGTTCTATGCGACCGCTTTCCTTCTGGTAAATCCTGATTTTTATATAGATTTGATCTTGATTTTTTCAAGTTCATTGGTATCGGAATTGTCTTCCAATTCATCTTGACTCACGAAAAGTTGAACACATGGATCCACATCAACCTCGGCTGGGGTTTCGCCTTGACCCTCTGTGTCTTCATGACCTCCAAAACGTCAGGTAAATTTCAATTAGTGAATTTTCTAAATTTCGAAATCGATCATGAAATACTCTCCCAAAGATATCTATTTATTTTTTTTCAAGTATATTATTTTTCATTAGTTTTATGTATGATACAAGAAATATTTCAAGTTGTTTTTTATCTGTCACATTGGCGGAAAAAAATTTATTTTTTAAAATCATTGTTATTTATTTTTATTACACTGAAGGAAAAATCCATGCTCTCAGTTATTCCGGTTCACCACATAAAAAATGTTTAGAATTATTTTCAATTTATCAAAATATAAAGGACAAAATTAATTTTATTATTTTAATATTTTTGTTCATTTAATCTTGAAAGAACTTATAGAATCATGTTTTCATTTAATTCTGTCTATCGGATTATAAGGAAAAAGTACATTTTCATTTATCAAATAAAGTTTCCATTTTTCCTTCAAAAAAAACGTACGTGATTTTTAGAGAAAAATCCTCTATTTGGCATTTCATTTTTCAGTAGGAAAAGGCTATCTCGCCAAAAAAACAACTCTGACAATTTCCACAAAAATTAGAAATGCAAACAAATTCAATAAAAGTTTACATAAATTCCATCAAAAAAAGTTAAAAAACAAAAATAATTTTAAAAAAGTAAATATGAATAAATCTTTCCAGGAGGCCACATGAATCCGGCTGTCAGCTTCCTGATGTTTACTCTGAAGCACCTCTCATTCGTCGATTTCATCTTCTACAGTATTGCTCAGACCGCAGGAGCCTTCGTGGGGGCCGGTATGGCCTATGTCGTTTACTATGACCAACTCCAACACTTCGCTGGAGACATAAGAGCCGTCACAGGACCCAACGCCACATCTATCCTCTTCTGCTCGTACCCCGCCGCCCATGTGTCAAATTTAGGGGCTTTCGTGGATCAAGTGGCCGGAACAGGGATTCTGACGACTTTCGTTGCCGCAATCATCGACAAAAGAAACAACGTTCCTCATCACCTTCACCCCATCCTCTTCGGATTCATTTTGATCATGATCGGGACGGCTTATGGTATGAACCTGGGGTACCCCATCAACCCCGCTCGTGACCTGGGTCCTAGAATCTTGTCCTACTTCTTAGGCTACGGCAGCGAAGTCTTCACTTACCATGGATACTACTTCTGGATCCCCATCGTAGCTCCCTTCTTCGGCAGTGTCTTGGGAGCCTGGATTTACTTTTTCGTCGTCGGTTTCCAAATCCAGGAAAAAAAGGAACCCATTAGACTTCAAGTCGAAAAAGATCTCGATAATCTCAACGGAGCTTAGAAAAAACTTTATTTAAAATCCAATTTCAAAAAGATAAAACCAGTGTGATGTTCTTGAAAATAAATTTTTGAGCTCGGTTATCTCACTTGATTTCTGCAAACCACTCTGCTTGCTCCCGGATACAAGCGGGATCAACTACCGTACTATGAATATTCGGATAAACTAGGAAATAAAATAGACAGAAGATTACGAAACCGAAGAAGAACGTCATCTGAAATGAGAAATTAATTGTTTCTGAAATACAAGTCAGAGAACTAGGATCTCATAATCCTCCAGAATCCAGTATTTGGTTTGGAGATCCTTGAGAAATTCGTGTCGAAACAATTTTTCAAAAGTATGGCTGGGGAAATTAACTTCCAAAGGAAGTTCCAAAAAACTCACCTGTGAAATCCAATGGAATCTTCTCATGAACTGAGGAGAAAATTCGATTTTTGTGAAATTTCTCAGACTGGACCGGAGGCTCGGATTTTTGGACTTGATGGAGGCCCGGGTGTCCTTCTTCCTCTCCAGCAAGGGGGTCATCGGGACAGAAAAAGTGGTCCCATTGGGGGTGGTGGGACTTGCGGGTTTTTCTTGGTTCGCTGGAGGACTCATAGGGTATCCATTGGAGGCGATTCTCAACATCGGCATCATTCCGGCGACGATAGAAGTATCTCTCGTGATTCTGAGTCTCTGTCTCATATACTTCACAACCGCTAATTTGATCAAGGAAAAAAAGACGATACAGAAACAGACACCGAGGTAGACATCCATGGCCTTGATATAGGATACTCTGGGCATGACTTCGTTGTAAGAAAAAAGGAGGAATGTGATCGTCAAAACTGAAATTTTATTTTTGTTAATCACAATAGTTCTCTTTTGATTTCTTAGATAATGTTTCTTAGTCAACTTACTGATGGAAATCATATCCTGGAAACTGGTCTCTGTCTCCATCCAGAGACTGACCCAAGAAGTAATGACGACGGCAGTTGAGGGAATGATCAATTGCAAGAAACAAAATCCTGCGGATCTGGTGAGGACGAAGCAGATGTAGAGTCTCGAGTAATCCCCCGTGGCGTAGCTCTCTAGCTGACTCGTTACGTAAGCTTCTTTGATTTTGAAGTCTGGGAGTCTGATTTTATGAAGTTTCAAAGCCATGTGTTTTCCCTTTGACCAGTTGTACTTCACATGGTCTGCCGTGTAGCCATCTGAAATTTGAAATTTTAGAATTTTAATGTTATTAACTCTATCAAGGAAGTAACATTAGTTAAATAATCATTTTAAGATTGAAATTCGACTTTACTTTCTTGGAAACAGTATCTAAATCTTAAAACTTACAACTTTCGATCCCTAATTTGCAAATCTGAGAGTCGAAAGGGAAGAGAGTCAAATCCATGGGACATTCCGCGACAACACTCAGTCGTCTACTGTAGAGCACATTCCCGTCTTCCTTCAATCTCAGCAAAGATCGGTGTGAAATCGATTGTTTTCGTGGATTTTTAGAGGCTATAGCGTTCGGCATGAAGGTGTCTGGATGCCACAAGAAGTTCGCGTAAGATTCGTGCAGAGCCAATTCTGACTTATTTTTGAATTTTTCTTTTTCGTAAGTTAATCTAGAATCCATCCAATATTCTCGATAAAACAGTTCCAAGGAGTAGTCCATGGTGACTTCCGAAACTGCCCGAATGTTGGAAACGACGACGGAAACATGAACAAGAACAGGTTGATTTTTTTCATTTTCTGGACATTGCCGATGATCGTATTTTATTTTTTTAAGGAAATGAAGAAAATCCCTCATTTCTCCCTGTTCGAAGACAGATTCCTTGTTGAAGGTTCTAGGAGAAAAGCTGTTCGTCAGAGAACTCCCATATTCGGAATACTCATCTTCATCTTCTGCCAGATCCTCTTCCGTTTCGTCCATATGACTGTTGTGGTAGTTTTTCCGGAGAACAACGTGACCTTTCACTGCCGAAATCTAAATAAATTACCGTAGGAATTAAAAACTAAATTATTTCAAAATCCTTTCGAAACGGATTTCTAGAATATCCCAGACACTTCCATTTGGTTTTAGCGAACTTCGAAAAGAAATTTAAAAAAATTAAACATTTGCTTCAAGACCTACCTTGACTGTCGAATATGATAGCAGCAAGATGCATATTAAGAAAACCGAATCTGCCCTCATTTCACTTCCAAACTCTAAAACAAAATCAATATTATCAAAAAAGCCAAAGATTGGCGGAACACGAGTGGATTTGTTCCTCGGAATCCAATTCGGCAAAGAAAAAGTTAATTCACAACAGATGTTTCGGGAATCTCGAAAGAGCAATGAAATCCGACAGTAGGCGGAAACAATGAAAACTGATGTAAGCAAGATGGGTAGATTTAAGTGACAAACCTTTATTCATAAAAAAATTTTTTAAATGTCTAGTTTTTTCGCGAGAAAATTTTAAAAAGAAAATACTTCATAAAAAAATTAAAAAAGAAAATAGCCGAACTTTTTCATAAAAAATACAAAGAAAAAAGTAGAATTATCTCATTAAAAATTTAGGAAGAAAGAAGTTGCGTTTTTGTGAAGAAAATTTAATTTTCCATTTGAAAATCATCTGATTAATTTTATTAAGTGAGCTTTGAGGAAAATTATTTTCATGCATCTACTTCCTGTAATTTATATTAATTTTAAAAACATAAAAATAGAACAATAGTTTTAATCAAGTTTATAATATAAGAATAATTCAAATTTAAAAAATGGTTAACTGTGTCCCAAAAAGATAAATTTTTAAATCTGAAATTGATATTTTCCTGTAAATACAGAAATCAAATAAAATTTGGCATATTAAATGGCCAACTGATTGAGGATTCTTAGATGAACAACCTAATAAAAATATTTATCATTTATAAATAGAATTTTCGGAAGTTTTTTTGGAATGTCTAATGACAACGAGTTGAAGAATGAAAGCATGTAAACGATAAAACCTAACATTAACGAACCAATATGGAAAACCATACACATCCAACTTCCACCCAGAACAATAAAGAATTTTTTAAGATTTCCTATTTGCTTTTG
>VOSG01000695.1:0-13664 GCA_009761265.1 Halicephalobus sp. NKZ332 | reverse complement strand
TTTTTTTTGTTTATAAATATTGAAATAAGTACAAA
Organism: Halicephalobus sp. NKZ332; assembly: GCA_009761265.1. Classification (NCBI taxonomy): domain Eukaryota; kingdom Metazoa; phylum Nematoda; class Chromadorea; order Rhabditida; family Panagrolaimidae; genus Halicephalobus; species Halicephalobus sp. NKZ332. Next base: position 13,629 of record VOSG01000695.1, on the reverse strand, counting down.
ATAGATTTAAATGGAAAAGAATGAACTCTGAAATATAAAAATTGATATATCGATTGCTGAGCTAAAGAATTTCCTAAAATTATAGTTTTGATTTGTCATTGTTCTATATTAAATTAACTAATTTCAAAGTTTTCACTCCTATTGATCTTAGAATGACTTCTACTATCTTTCTGGTAATTTTTATGATAATCGGCTAATTTCGATATTTTTAGAAATTTCCTCTGTTAATCTTTAGTTTTTTAAGTTCAAAATTGAGTTTTCGTATTTTTACAAATTATGATTTTTATCTTGCATGAATTACCCGAAAAACTACTTAGGAGGGAATATAACATGCTGGCTTTTGCATATCAGCAATAAAAAGGAAAGAAAACCGACATAGATGTTCATAGAGAAGCTACATTTTTCGTATGCATTAATTTAAAAAACAATTTTCTCACTGAAATTAAAGCAAAAAATTCAAACTATTATCATAATTATACAACCAGCATCAGGCTTTAATACGTGTAAAAGTATTTTTTCTTATCTCGGCAAATTACAAAAAAAAGTCTAATAGAAAGCATATTGGGGTATTAATAAAAATTGCTATATCTCAGTTTAAAATTGACCAGAGTGCATGGTTTACACACCGGTTGATTGCCCAGAATTTGTTCGTTCTATTGTATGTATTAATATTTTAAAAAGTCGTTCACTGATTATATTATTAAGATTATTCGAAACCAATTATAGAGTAATTTTGAAAACAATTTTTCGCATATTAAACCTCATCTGTTACCTATAGTATCACATATCGTTGTAATCAGCGTTCAATACTCTATCAAACGCTGCGAAAGTTACAACCGAGCATGGGAGTGTTAATATCAAATTTGAGTAATTCAAATATAGTAAAATAACACGAGATATTAGAGCGTTTACTCTTTACATACGACATATGAGCTTAAGCTTTTTTCTTTCTGTGCTGAGGGCTATAAAGGCTCGACGTCAAAATCAAAATCAAAATCAAATTTGCACCTTGCGGGCAACATGTAAGCAAGGGAGGTGGCGCATTTCTGCTGATTTAAAAATATATCTTTTTAAGTAATCTCTTTGAATTATAATTAATTCAGTTGTTGAAGTTCTGATTTTCAATTAACTGTAGTAAAGAATCGTTTTGTGGCTCCTCTTTGACCACGCAGGTTCGTTTGATATATCAATTTAATTTCTTTAAATTTTCAAATTCTTACCCATCTGGAGCTTCTTCTATCAAACTTATCACAACACTGTGATGGATAGAATCATCCATATAGCTTCAATTATTGGATAAATTATAATTCAAATAACTTCTACCTAAAAATGTATCTTTGAATCAGCTGGAACGTGCTACCTCCCCTGCTTACATGTTGCTCGCAAGATGCAAATTTGATTTTGATTTTGATTTTGACGTCGAGCCTTTATAGCCCTCAGCACTGGTCAGATTCTTAGAAACATGCTTTTGGACTCTTTTCTAGCATTTTCAACAAAATTCTTTTTCGGTCAGAAATCTGATGTAGCTTTCGGGTACAACTTCTTTTCGATTAATGTTGATAATATTCTTATAAGATTCCAGCATAACAAAGTCTTCATTTCTTTCACCTTCAAGACAATATTTAGACATAAATTTTATATAAGTATTCCTTATATCTTTGTCACTATCTCTACGAGAAAGTCTGAAATAGTTATATGCATCGTTAACAGCTACTTCTTGTGGTAAGTTAAAGATTTTTTTCATGAGTGTATCTCTCAATCTTTGTCGCATTGTGTATTTAATAAAATCATTTTCAGGTGCATTTGTATTAGCAAATATAATGTCAATAATATTCTGTGCAGCCTCTTTTCCACTTATTTTCCCTGTATACCATTTGTAGATGTTATTAAATATTTCATCTGTCAACAAAATTTCTTCTAATTCACGCTTAAGGGATATTCCAAGATACTTAAGGATTTCATCAAGAATTTCTGAGATATTTAATGAAGATGACCAAGAAATAGAGATTACAGTAGACATTATTGATGAATATTTGATTGCCAACTTAGCAATATAGATTATAATCTGCTCTTGATATTCCTGAGGAAGAAAAGACCAACATTTTGCTACTCCGATGTCGATATTAACTAGGATTTCTCTATTTTTTTCTGCCCATTTTTCTAACTCGAATTCGAATTTGTCGTTGTAAATATAATTTGCGAGATTTAAAATGTTTAGTGCAAATTGTCTATCTTCTTCTTCATCAGTCGTATCGAGTATATAATTGCAGAACCTCTTATACTCCTATAAATTTATTCATAATATTGTATATAATTACAAAAATTTACCGCTTCAGAATATGGAAGCAATTTTAGAGTGTTTTCTATTTCATCTTTGTTGTCAGAATGAGTGAGGTAATCCAGTAAATATATCATTTTCTCAACTTTTTCTTTGTATACTTCACAAATCTTGTTGATAACATCTTGAAGAGTCTTTCTTAATCTAAAATGAAATGTTATTCATTGTGCGAAGAAATCAAAAATCCAGAGGGCATACAATAAGTTTTTTATGAGCTCATTTTCAAACAAACTTACAAGATATAAAAATCTATATTTCAAAGATAACTCCTAGAATCATCTCTGAGAATTGAATTTCGACCTCTAATAATATTGTTTTACTACAAGTATATGAGTAAAATATAACCTAAGAACGAAAATATTTTTCCTCTGAACTCTCAAATTTTTAAACTAACATTTGAATTTGACCTTTGAAACCATACAATAATCTGGGAGTTTCATCCGAATGTAGTGTTTTCTCACTATCCTCATATTCTATACAGATAATATTCTTTGGTGTCTCGAATTTTTTAACTGACGATGAATCGTATTTGTTTTTCCACCAACCATGAGATTTAGGAACACCTCTCAGGTCTGGCAAATCATACATACCATTTTCCGATTTAGATAGATATTCTTTCATGTTCTTCAATGAAGATAATTGCCTTCTTACATTGATTAGTAAATTTGCAGAGGGTTTAACTTCCTTATAAAGATTTAAGATATCTTCACAGAGGAATGTGAGGGCAGAATTGTAGACCTTATTGCTTACTAGATCCTCCTCGTCCAAGCTTTGAATTGAAGATACCAAATATATTTTAAGACTTTCCAGCGAATTTGGAAATGTATGAATGAATTTTTCCTTCTTCTCTTGATCCCAGAGTTTAAGTTTATCAATATACATAAATCTACAAACTCTGGAATATTCAAAGATTGCCCACATAAAATCTGATATATATTCATTCGTGTAATAACAAGAATTGCCTGAAAGATCAGCTACCCCACTTAAAAATTTGAGGAATAATTCTCCAAACTCTTGAATTTCCTTCTTAGTGAACTCTAGAATAGAATTTCTCCACCAATAATGAGCAACAGGAACACCTTTTAAATCTGAGACTTCATGAGTACTATTTATTAATTTAAGGTGTTTTTCTTCGTCTTTGAGGGACCCCAACTGTTTTCTTATTTTGTCAATCATATCTACTGAAGGTTCAAATTTTCTATATAGGTAGAAAATATTTTCACGGAGAAATACGAGAGCAGATTTATATATTTTGCTGTTTATTGGACCTTTGAAATTAATCTTGTCAATTGCATATTTCAGGTACTTTTCGAGCTTTCTCAATAAGTTCTGGAATTGTTCGCGGAATTTGTTTTTCTCATTATTATTCCAGAATTCCAATTCATCATTCTTCACAATTCTGCGAGCTCTGGCATAATCGAAAGTTGCCCACATAAAATCCGAAATGTGTTTATCTGCATCGTTACATAGATCACCTGAATAGCTAGTCACTTTATTCATAAAATAGAGGAATTTATCTCTCAGGTCTTGAATTTCTTCAGAAAGGGATTCAGAATTGAACTGAATCATCTGAAATGAGATTAGAATAAATAATAATAAATTGAATATTGAACTAATAAAAATAAAAGTGAACATTTTTTTAAAGTCAATAATGAACTTTCACTTTATGTCGATGTAAGATCATCGAGAAGTATCTTAAGTACCTGATGGCTAAGCTTTACATGCTTCTTCCTTCCAAAAATGATTAAATACGACATAGATTCTATCGCTGAATCTATCAACTCAGAAATGGCTATAAACCCCAATTCTGACACTTTACATAAGGTCTTACTAAAACCTTGAGATTCATATGCAGAATTACTATCGGAATACAAAATCTCAAAGTTGATCCTTAACTAATGTAGGCATGGAGGACAGGATTTAACTTGACCGACATGCCACTACCCAAACTAAGCACCGCCCAGAGGCCGACGCCTCGGAGAGCTCGACCAACAGCCAGCAAGTCAGTCTGCCCTCCCTCTTTTTCTTAAATGCTCGCACGATAATAAAGTTTATCAATCACTTGTTCATACAGCAAGAATCCACAATCTTCACGCTTACCCGAGGTATACTAGTCAAACCTCATTGATCCACTGTCACACCACAGTCCCCGTACTACCATTATTACACTAACGTTAAATTCCGAAATAAAGAGATGATTTCAAGATCAGTATTAAAGTATAAATTGTTTTTTACAAGAGCTATGAGAATTAATAAAATAAATCCATATGTACATACCTTGTAATGAGTAACAATACGAAATATATCGTCTCGTGCTTCTTTCAACTGATTTTCCTCCATAGTAACTCCACAATGGTAATCGATTCCAGATGTAGATATGTAAGTTCTTCGTACTGCAGATGCATCTTGGGAGTATTTTTTTGTTGTCAAATTTTCCTCTTTGAAAATATCTTCGCTAAATTTTCCAAAGTAATCTTGGACTGATACCGGAGGACTGTCAAATTCACCAGTATGCTTTAGGTACTGACAGAACATACTAATTGAACTTGTCCATGTCATATAAACATTTTTTCGTTCAATCAATTGTTTAATTTTTTCATACTGATTATTTAGTTCTTCCACAAAAGCATTGTATAGGCTTCCTTTACCTTGAGAAACTTGAGAAATGAAATATTCATCTAACTCTTCGGGTGACTTTTCCTGCAATTAATTCTTTAAGCTATTTTGTAATTTAAAACACAAACTTTGTTATTATTTATAATGTTGTTGATAAAAGTAGTATTTGTGGAATTTGAATCTGCTAATGTTGTATTCTGTAATTTTTTTGTCTGTGGAGCTAACATATTCTGTAATCAATTTTCCATTTCGAAAACATGTATTTGAACTAACAAACCTTATAAGCTTTAATAACTTCAGTGAGACAAGCAATATCATTTGATCCCGAAATGTCTTTCGAAGCAGTAAACTTTGAATCTTCTGCGAGATTCCATGCCCCTTTTAATAACTTTACACTCTCATCTCCATAACCATAGAAAACTCGTTTCAACCGGTCATATTCTCCAATACTCACGTTAGAGAATAAATTCTTTCCATTGATCACAATAGTGGATAAGTCAGTAGTTTCAAATGTATCCTTAAGAATATCGTCCACATGTTTTTTATGCTCACTATAACACAATCTTTCATTCTGACCGTTCGAGAAAGTATTAATATCATTAATAAACTGACTTGCGTCCTTTGCAACAAATTCAAACCAATCTACTTCCATTTTATCTTCTATTTCAGGTATTTGATCTTCTCCCCAAACTTCTCTTAATATACTCCTTATTATATTATGATCTGCACATTTGTCAAGCATACCAGTTTCAACTTCTAATTTGTATTTACGAGCTTTTTTAGCTTTCTCGATATTTTGGTTAATTTCTTCAACTTTTTTCTCGTAACTCTCCTTGTCAATCTCATTCTTATGGAATTTGGAATCCAAACCTGCTTTTTCAATTTTCCATTCTTCCAATTTTTTTCCTTCACTAAGTTTTTTTTCTATTTCATTACTTTCTTCTACAAGTGAAACTTCTGCAGAGTGATCGGAGCTACTTTTGAAGAAGTATTCTTTCCTATGGTTTTTGCAGTTAGCTTCCACTTTAATTATTTCTTTCTGATCTTCTTCTGATAATGTTCCCATTAGTTCTTGAAATTTTAGTTGATGAAGTTTTTCCGAATCTTTTTTTGCATCCGATGGCATTCCAAAAGTAATGGGGATAGCTTTGGACAAGGCCTCACGTATTCCATCATTCATAACCTTCCGAATTCCATCAATATCTACATTCTTACCATCATCTTGTAATATTTCTTTAATATCTTTTGCAAGTTCCTCACCGGATTTCCCTATTATTAGGTTTAGTTTTCTACGGCGATTCAGCTGTGTCAACTCTATGCCTGGGAAGTATACTTTAGCTATTGCTCGTACTTCAATTCCAGCTAAATCTTTCTTGATTTCTTCAATTTTCCCAGTAAAATCTCCAATTTGATTATAAGCTTTTGGATGAAGTTTAATTTCGCTAGCAAATCCTGGACTAACAACCATTCCGTTATCTGTAAAACTTACTTTAGCCCTTGTTCTTGCAATAATTTCAAAGAATATGGTTGGATCTTTGATTTCTTTGACATTTATGATGAAATGCTTTTTTTCTTCTACTGTTTTATACTCTGCAACCATTACTTCAGCTTTCATTCTAGCCACCTTAGATTTAAGAGAGTCTAGGATTTTCCTAATTTCTTGTTCTTTTTCTTCAAAATTTCCTGCTCTTTCTCCTTCGACAGACGAATCATTGGGTTTACAACTAAATTGCCACCAATTATGAAGTTCAGGAACCCCTTCCAAATCTAGTGATAAATGGGTATTACTTTTGATTTCAGGAATTTGTTCTTCATACTGTTTTAAGGAATCCAACTGACTTTTTACTTCTTGGTACGATCCCTCTGGAGGTTCAATTTCTTCATAAATGTCGAAAATATCTTCATAGAGAAACACAAGAGCAGATTTATATACATTACATCTCACCGGATTCTCGCGGTCTAAGCTTAGGATTGCAGAAAATAAATATTTTTTGAGAGCTGTTATTGATTGTGGGAATATATTAGTGAAACATTTTTTTTCTTCTTGTGTCCACAATTCAGATTCATTTTCCGCTACAACCCTACGAATCCTTGCGTATTCGAAAATCGTCCACATCAAATCCGATATATCTTCATTTGTGTGATAACAAGGATCTTCTGAGAGATTGGCTACTTCATCTAAAGAATTTAAGAAAAAGTTTCTCAATTCCTGGATTTTGCTTTGAGGTTTAAAAATAGAATCCATCGTTGTACGTGTTCTAGAGTAATTAAATTTATCTTCGTCAAATCCGAAATATGCTCACTGGTAGAGTAATGAGATTTCCTGAAAGCTTGGTTGATTAAATTAAAAGATTGAGACAAGTGATTTCTATATATTATACATATTAAAATTGTTATTAGATAATTTTTTATACTAAATACCCATGATTTTTTAGGAACACATAGTTTTCGAAAAATTAGACAATCCTATAGTCAAATACGTAATTTAAAAATATTAATTTTTCTTGTCTAGTAGGAATTTTTAATACACAAAATTTCGCAAGTAATAAGAATAAACTAAAAATTCGAGATATTTAAATTACTAGTTGTAATTATTTCGATAGGTCTGTTTTCTACTTCGAAAATTTAATACGAATAGTGATGTGCATGAGCTATATAGAAAAAAATACAAGGCGATCGAATGAACTGAAAGCTGCCGTAAATACGAAAAAAAGTTTTGATCATGTAATCCAGACTCAAAGAGCTAAAGCAAGTGATTTATTGCATCGAAAATTCTCAGCTGCACAAGAAGCGAAAGTGGAATATTTACACTGATTTTTGGAAAGAAAAATAATAATTTATTGTCTCATCACAGAGAATTCAGACTTATAGCTCTTCGCTCCAAAATGCTATATCGAGCTTGGTTATCGGACACACCAAGGTTTATGTAGGAAAGTTCTGTAAAAGATCAAAATAAAGCAAGTTTGGTTTTTTATTTAGATAGAAGAGTGTAGCCACGCCCATTTATTTCAAACGTTTGGAGAAAGTGATTCGATACGTTTATCGAGACAAGCTTTTTTATTAACATTGTGTATTCGTTTTACATAAAAGTTGGTTTACTTAATTTTGAAGTACAATGTGAAACGTGTAGAGGAAGATTCTCCGAGAGTTTTGCGCTTTAGTTAGTGAATTAAAAGCGAAAATTTTCTAGATCTTAAGACAGGACTAATTTTAATTTCGAGACTGAATCAGACACAGATCAGATCACTCGCGTTCAAGATCAGCTTCAAATCCAGAGTCGAGTTAGTGATACCCAAATTTCAATTCAATTTCAACACAAGAGTAATGTGAGTTTACCTTATTTATTTAGAAAATTTTCTTCGGAAACACACTAAGTCTTAAAACTCATTAAACAAGAATTGTGAGTTATTGCTCAAATAGTAATCAGTTAAAGTCAATCTCCCAACAATTCCCATTCGCTTATATACCTATGTGTTGAAAGCTTCAAGAACATTCTTCATTGTACTATTATAGCTCTAGAAATTTCTCGAAACAAACCGGAAAAATTTAGAAAAAATCAAAAGTGGGGAAAAATTTACGGATTAATCCAATAAAATTCCTTCTGATGGATGATGAGCGCTGAATTTAATATATAGCAGTAAAATATTTAATCTATCTTACTGTATTTCATTTCTTGTTATTATTTTGTAGAAATTATATTACAGTCTCGATCACGTAATTATCACTCGATTTCACGATTCAATACAATAATTTTAACATTATAACTTTTTTGTTTAATTAAAAAACTTCAATATCGAAAATCATCAAATACAAATCAGCAATCAAAACCGGTTAAGAAATTAATATTGATAGCTATTTATACTTCTCGTAATCAATCAGTTTTTTTCTAAAGATTAACGAGCAATTAAATTTCATGATTAATAAAAAAATTTCAAGAAAAAAGTCATCTCTGTCAATCAACTCGATTCGGTGTGATAAAACATTTGATGAATTTCAGAAGTGCGCAAGCCGATAATATTCACATCTGAACTATGTTAGCTAACAATTGATGAAATTAAGGAGCATATTATTCTATAAAGTGAGACACATTCATCTTAATAGATATATTAATTTTTGTTTAAACCTTTTATACATTAATTTATTATATTTCCTGATCTATTATAAAATAATTCAAATTACTTTACTATGGTTTACATATATTTTTCCTAGGATCATTATGCATAATTGAAATCAGTACTGACAGTGATCAAAAACTAATACTGTTGTAATCAACTTTCAGAGTTAAATAGTAGCATCAAGTTCAAATATCAACGTTAATATCTTCCATGTGTTTAGTATAAAAAAGGTACATCAATCATCCAAACGCTCAGTTGATGTTTTAAAATAGAACTTCAATTTCATGATTTTTATTGCTGATTTTCTCAATTTCTTCATTAATCTCGAAAGACCGATTAATTAAATAGTTGTCAATTTCAATTTTCCAACTTCTTTGATTACTCGCTTTGGTTCGATGATTTTCTATCTTGAAAATTTTTAACTGATTACCGTATTTCCTCTAAAATAAGTCCCCTTTAAAAGACGATTGAAAAAAAGCTCCAGGGCTTATTTTAGAGGAAATACGGTATATGAAAAAAGTTAAAATCTTATTATTGATAAATCGTGATATCGAGTGATAATCTTATCTACTAAGTAACAATATTATCATGGAAAAATAATATTAACTATGAGATAGTAGGACAACTTAAAAAGTTCACCACTGGTTTAATATTTTTTAACTTTTATATTCTACTTGATCGAGTTCTAGATTATGATCAGACTCTAAAGTCTAATGTATTAATACTTTTACGAGAATTACTAAAAGTGGAAGTCATTTGTTTCTGTAAATTTCTAGAGCTATTCGGCAAAAATGATTTATCTAATTACAGGTTGTTCCATAAAATAGCAACTTTTGGAATAACTTTTTTATTAGAAGAACTAGAAGGCTGATTTTTGTACCTAACTAGGATACTCAAGGACCTATCCCTCAATACTGGAATTGTCTCATGGATGTAGAATTGGGTGGTTTGTATTTGATGTGAAGCATAGAGATAGTGGTGCTTCTATGAGATTCTACTTCCCCAGCGTGAAGATTATAGAGTTCTACTGTAGGTGACACAGACTTGCTAGAATTCATTAAAAAACGCAAGCGCCTAAGATAAAGAGAAGAGCAGGACTCTCTTAGGATCGTTGATCGAGCGTTCCGAGGTGTCGGCCGCTGAGCGGTGCCTATATTTTGGATATATTTTGACCAGTCGAGTTAAAGCCCGACTCCCATGCCGACATATGTATTAAAAAATTCAAGAACATTCTTCATTGTACTATTATAGTTCTAGAAAGTTCACGAAACGAAATGGAAAAATAAAAAATGCGAAAGAAATTGTGCGACGACCCAATTGTAAGACTATGTCCTGGTGGTGTAGGATAGTTCATAGTTACAGAGGTGGGGACTAGTATACCTCTTAATGAGCGGGAAAATCATAGAATCTTACTGTATCAACACGTGCTACATTTACTTTATTAGAGTACAAGCATTTAGGATAGAGAGAGCGGACTGATTCAACGTCCGATGATCGCGCCTTTTAGGGCGTCGATCCCTGGACGGGGCTAATTGTTTCAGCTTCGTAATCCAGGCGAAAGCCTGTTTCCTCAGCTTACATAATAATTATTTTGATTGATTTAATTTTCCTTATTTGAAAGATTAACAGTATTTACTCACTTTCAGAGTTAACAGAGAGAAGGAAATAGACCAATTAGATACAGTAGGACTCTTCTTTTATAATTATAAAAAAAGATTTTTGTAATGAAATTCAGACTCAGCAATCAGATAATTGATTAATGAAGTTGAGGATCTTCAGTTTCATAAGAGACAAAGTTTAACCATTTATATTGGATATCGGAAGGAAAAACAAAAAATTTAAAAAATAGAATTTCGCTATCTCATCACGAAAAATCTAAAATTTCATCGTCACATTATTTCGGTTTAAAATTTTATTTTTGGTTTTGAATATAAAGTATATCAGTTTTTAGAAAGGGAATTTTAAGAAATCAAAACAGGGTAAATTTTATTCCATTCGCTTAGAATAGTGTGACAACACCTATTTGCTGCATATCATCGGACTCTTCTAATATTTTCAACAACGCTTCGACAAACTGTCAAATCATTTCCTTGAAAGGCGGGGTTCTAAGTTGATCAAGAAGAAAAGATAGATAGGATGCAGCAAGAAAGTAAACTTTTTAACATTTCGTGTTATTTTACTGTGGGTTAATTACCTAATTTCAAAGTCAACAATAAGAGGCCGTGAGAATAATGAAACTTTGGTTTCAAATAGCTATCCACGATAGGCTTATTTTCGATAAAAATTGTGCTTATTCTTTTAGTGTAAATGTTTAATTACTAACTTCTAGATTCGAAACGAAGTGTGTGAAGGACTACGTTTAAGACATTTTTTAATTCAATCAGTGAATTGAAAACAGGACTTTTCTCATCTTTAAGAAGTTGACTCCAAGACTGATTCAGCCAAATCACAATTCCCGTATTCAAGAATAATGACAGGTCCAAGACCAGATGAAAATGATGCAAATGGTCTACCTATTCAACCCGAAGGGGATAATAATGTGAGTTTACTCTGTTTTTGTAGAATTTTTCAAAATAATATTAACCACTCTAAGAATTACTAAAAAAATCATGGATTGTCACTCAACTAGTAATTAGACAAATCCAGCCTTTTGATAACTTTAAATTCTCAATTACAAAAATTTTGATTCGCAAATACTCAGGAAAATATTAGTGAATCACTTTTAAATTCATCCATACTCTTCTTTCGAATAACTCCTGAAGTTTATTTTCTCGTTTATTGTAAGATATGTCTTCCTAATAAGTCATTTTCTCTGCTAAAGCAAATTTTTTAATATTAATTGTGCACTGTTTCATAATCATTATGAATGTCATAGATAATCACTTTATAATTATGTGTTTTGTGCGTTTCGATATCAGATCAACGAGTTAAGGGAGTTGCTGCATAAAGGACTATTATTGAAATCTGACAAATATTTTTAATCGATAACTTTACTTCCAAATCACAATATTAAAATCTGAAGTTGAAAAGGTGTGATATTGGAAGTTTAAATTTTTCGTGACGAGATAATTGAATTTTACTTTTGATTTTTTGTTTTATTCTCTGAGATTGAATATGAGTGTTTAAATTCGGTTTCAAAAAGGAAGGACCTCAGTATCATTATAGGGTTATGCAATAAACATTATTCTATAATATACTAAGAGTTTGTACTTTAAATGTTATTCTGAAAGAATGTTGTCAAATACATGTTAGAAGTAATGAATAATTAGTTATATCTTGATTCGGAAATGGCTAAAACCCACAATTTACTCCTCATTTTATAGAGACTTACATATACTATAGTCTATAAGCTGATATCTTTCTAATTCTTCTAGTAATTGAATTATCATTTTTTCTGGCTCGATCTTGAAAAAAATTTTTAATTTAATATTTTCTGTATTAAATCGAATCAATTTTCCAAATCTTCTGTACTACTCGATTCAGTGTTTCAAAATCTACAAAGCGCCACATTTGTTGCACTTCTGATTCGGAGGGTGACTATGCTTTACTGAAATTGTTGTTAAAGTATTCAGTGAATATTAGGAATATTGATTTTATCATCATCTGAATCAAAGTCTGCTTTTTATTCGTTCATTTCAATACAAAATGCGTATCACTCTGTAGCCATGTAAAGACTATGGAAAATTATTTTATAATTATATAGTTCATATTTTTGAGATTAATTATTTGAAGGAGATTTCATATAAAAATCTATAATTGGTATTATATACACTTATTTTCGTTTCCACTATTAGCCCAATGCTAAATTTACTACTGTTAAATAATTTTAGATGAATGAGTCAAACACCAAATTATATTAGGATGTAACAGAAAAACGTGCGTTTTTGGGGTTAACTTTGAGGATTTTTCTAAAAATTTCCCGTTCTCTCCGGAAAAGTCCAGAATGTTCTACTAATTGCTCGAGACCTTGGCAATCTGATATAAAAAGATCCAACGACTCCCAGTTGTTTTTTAAAGTTTTATGAAGTTTCTTTCCAATGCTTGATCGAAACATTCTCGCTGTACTACTTTTCTTCTTCAAAAAAGGATACACTGCCAAGGAAGCCGCCGATGAAATATGTGAAGTAGAAGGTCAGGGAACTGTGAGTGAACGTGCCGCACAATCTTGGTTCAAACGCTTTCGGGAAGGAGACACAACCTTCAAACGTCATCCTGGTTCTGGTCGACGTTCAAGTCTGAATGATGAGGCGCTGCTCGAATGTGTGGAGTCCGATCCAAGCCAAAGTCTGCGTGAGTTATCCAGTGCCTTTCATGTATCTCATATGACCATTCAACGTCATCTCCACCAGCTTGGAAAGTCTAGCCGATCAGCCCGACTTGTCCCCCATGACTTGACTGAGAAGCAAGTAGAAACCCGTCTGGCCATGTGCAAAGAATTACTCACCAATCCTTTGGATCTTCGCTTCTTCAAACGGATCGTAACATGTGATGAAACATGGGTCTACTGGCGTAACAATCGCTGCTGCAAACAATGGCTATCAGCTGGAGAACCCGCAGATC
>VOSG01000694.1:0-10260 GCA_009761265.1 Halicephalobus sp. NKZ332 | reverse complement strand
GTGCCATTACCGTTCGATCCATCTCCAGTGCCGTTCTCAGTACTATTTCCATTTGATCCATCTCCAGTACTGTTTCCACTATCATTTGATTCGTTTCCAGTACCATCACCACTATTTCCGTTGCCAGTACCGCTTCCACTACCACTCGATTCATCTCCATTACCATCCTCATTACCGGTGCCATTTCCACTACTGTCTGATCCATTCCCAGTGCTATTTGACCCACCTCCATCGCTGTTTCCATCAGTACTACTGTTTCCAGTGTCGTTTCCATTCCCACTTTCGCCACCATTACCACTACTGCCTCCACTACCGCTCCCGTTTTCATTACTGCCACCATTTCCCCCGCCGTTGCTACTACCAGTGCCACTTCCACTGCTCCCATCCCCGTTGCTGTTACCACTGCCACTACTGTTGCCACTTCCACTGCTACCATCCCCGTTGCTGTTACCATTGCCACTCCCGCTACCGCCTCCACTGCTGATTCCGTTTCCACTACCGTCTCCTTCACCACTACTGCCACCGGTTCCACTTCCACTTCCACTGCTATCTCCATTACCTCCACTCCCATCATTAGTACTGCCCCCGTTTCCAGTACTTCCATCCCCGCTACCGTTATTGCCACTACTTCCATTCTCACCTCCACTACCTCCTGTTCCATCACTGTTTCCATCTCCACTGCTTCCTGTTCCACTGCCATCTCCACTTCCACCATCTCCCGTTCCATCACTACTATCACCTCCACTACCTCCTGTTCCACTGTCATCTCCACTTCCACTACCTCCTGTTCCACTACTGCTCCCATTACCGGAACCGTTGTCATTACTCGACTGTGTTGTTCCTTCAACACCTCCAGTTACAAATGGAAAAGTACTTCCAGAATTGTTACTTCCACCTCCATTACTCCCACTGCCATCAGTGCCATTTCCACCACTTGATCTTGTTGTCAGGGATCCAGAATCTCCACCTCCATTTCCACTTCCACTAGAATTTCCATTAGAATCGGTTGCTCCACTCCCACCATTCGAATTCTCTTCAGTAGCACCCGTAACAAATGGAAAAGTCACTTTTGTTCCTCCGCCGCTTCCGTTACCTCCTGCTCCATCACCTCCACTTCCATCTCCACCACCAGAACCTGTCGTCGTTGATGGAAGATCTTCAGCTGTGACGAACGGATAAGTGAATCTCGTGTGCTCTCCACCATTTAATTCATCACTATCTATTGTAATCAACGGAGCTGTAGTCATTTGTTCATTGTTACCGTTTCCAGTTGAATCGTCTGTTGTAATCGTTATTGTGCTAGTCGGTGGATTAGTTTCTACAGTCACTAGTGGAAAACCCTGTGTGATTGTTGATGTAGCTGAAGGAAGAGTAGTCTTTGTTGAGCCCTTGATCGACGTTGCATTTGTCTTTAATGTTGTTGAAATTACTGTAGTTGGGCTCATAATTGTCGTGATCTTAGTTGAAGTAGTAATTGGAACTGTTACTGTAGAGCTTTTAGGACTTTTCGTCGTTCCCTCATCTGATAGCGTAATAGTTGTGAGCAAAGTACTAGTTGTCCACATAGTTGTCGTTGTTGATATGGGCATTTTTTTTGTCAGTGTTGTGGACACCTCATTTGTAGATGTGGATTCTGATTCTGTGGATTTCGATGAGCTCTAAAATTTTGCATTAATCAGTGGTATTCCGACAAAGAAGTAATTACAGTTTCCTCCAATGTACTAGATCTCGTACTGGTTCCTGACGTTGAGGTGGCTTCACTTGCTGTCGTAGACTCAAGTGTAGATGAGGATAAGGATATCCCTGTTGTTGTCGATGCCGTACTTGTCTCCTTTGTGCTTGTGGTCTGTGGTTCTGTGGTTGAGAATGTTGTAGAAGATGCGGTTGATGGTGTTGTAGCAGTTGTAGAAGCTGCAGTTGACGAAGTTGTAGTTGACGAGGTTGTAGAGGCTGTGGTTGAAGAAGTTGTAGAGGCTGTGGTTGATGGAGTTGTAGAAGCTGTGGTTGACGGAGTTGTAGAAGTTGTGGTTGACGGAGTTGTAGAGGCTGTGGTTGATGGAGTTGTAGAAGCTGTAGTTGACGGAGTAATAGTGCTCGTACTTTCTGTTGTAGTACTCTCCGTGGTTGTTGTAGTGGAAGATGTCATTGTAGTCGTTGTGGCAGGCATGCAGACGCTCATATTTACTGCTTGATCTGGCGACTCAAGATAGGTAAAGGTAACGCTAGATTGTCTGAAAGTAAAATTTGAAGATTTCTTATTGCATCTTTGCTATTTCTCATACCTCTTTTTCCTGACGAGGATTTTTTCTTCAGATTCAATTTCTCTCTTCTCTCTTGTTAAAGGAGTGAAGTTATTGAGAAGAAGATCATTGGCCAAGTCGTTGCTCTGGCTGGTGTTCAGCGACAACAAGTACTTGTAGATCGTCATCTGAAATCTTGTATGAATAGACTCTTCAGACATTAATATTCAAGTTCCCCATTGAAGATGAATTGAACATCATTCGCGACAGGATCAACACCCATTTTACCATTTTATACAAATAACTCAGACTGGTTCCATCACGAACGATGTTTAGTTTATTTCTCAATCACTACTGTAGTAGTTGTCTTCAACCCACCAACTCATTGAGATCCTGAATATAATCTGCTGCAGATTTTCTCATTGGATTCAAGTTGCATACGGTCACAGCAGGAAACGGCTGGTCATACATGCTTTTAGTCCTGATCACAGTGTCCTTTTTGAACTAAAATACGAATCAGTTTTACAGTAATCAAGGTGATAGGGTCTCACTTCCAAATATTCTTTCAGGGCGAGAGCACTGTGGACAATGAAGGCAGCTACAGTAACCACCATCATCACGGTCCAGAAGGTGAGCCATGGTTTGTTCGGGGCTCTGTTCAGGTTTCTGAGTTGTTTGAGAGCAGACCAATCAAACCATTGTCTTACCGTAGTTACACGAGATTGTTTTATCATTCTAAAAATTATAAGCAAAAAATTAATTCTTAAATACGATGTAAAAGAATCTACTTTATTTCTATATTAAATAAAATCAGCAATAGAAACAAGAAAAGTTGATACTTGTTACGAAATTAAAAATGTTTTTCTAAATTTTTCCGACACGAATTTCCAGATATTTCCGGGAATTTCAAAATTCGAGGTTCCAGACAATGCTATTCTTTTAAATAACAAAAAAATGAACACGAAGGTTTTCTCAAAAGACCATTATTCAATACGGTACCATTATTTAGAAAAAAAAAGGGGTTCCTAATACTCGGCATTTGATAAAAACATTAATTATCCATAGTTTCCAAACCGAGTTGCCAGGAGTGATTCGAAAGCTACTTTTTCGAATTTGACGTTTTTGGATTTCCATGGAAATTTCTTCAGCCATCAAAAACTTATTTTTATTCGCATTTTAAATTTCTCCAAAACAGTTTAACAAATAATAACTACAGTCGGAATTTTCTGAAGGCATTCAATAACGAAGATCGTCTTTCCAGATTCATCTCTTCGAAATCGGACTTCTGACCACTAGAAGCCAAAAGTGCGAGGGAGCTTTCCATCAAAGTCCGGATTCGGTCTCGACGTTCCTGTTTTTTCAATTTTTTCAAAAAAAGAACGTGGTTTAGATAAATGAAAACTATGAAGATTATCACAGAGCCGAGGATGGCGAAGGTCATGAGGAGAGAGTAAGCCGCTGCTCTGAAATTTCGGGATTACGACATTTGTGAAAATGTTTTTAAGTCCGAAAATCTTCCATGACTTTACTTTTAGTCTATTTATACTATGTCATATTAGGTTCAGGTCCATGAAAGTAGACTATTTCCAAAGTTAATATGCACACTCATTGTCACCGAATTTCGGAATTCCTCCAACCATACAATTATATCCTATTTTCATGAAAATAAACCACTAATCAGGTGAAAGTCATTTTTAAATTGCTTTTCTTTGTGTAATGTAATTGAAAAGATGTTTTGACACAGGTAGACGAAACAACAAACGACACCATTAGTTGATGAACTCTTTCGGGTTCAGTACCTTATTCAGAATAATTGCCGAAGAATCTTTAATATCGTTTTGGCGTGCGCACGATATGAATTAATGTCGTATAAAAAATTGTGTGGACCTGAATAGAATAAAAAAACAAAAAGCGAATGTGGAATTTTGGAGGAACACCCTACATATGGAAAATAGTCAACGTGAAAGTATCCAAGGTTATATAAAAACGGTCAAAGTAACAGTATCCATATCGTATTCAAAATGGTTAAAGTGTCAAGTTCAAAGAGCGTATTCAAAAATAAAGTATTATTTTTGTGGAACCAATGTCATTGTTTAATACTGATTTTCTCAACTTTTATTATTTGATGAAGAATTCCAAATTGTAGTCTTGCTATAAAATCCTTGACTTAATATTTGATTACAAATTTGATCATTAGTTTTAATTCTTGAAATTATTTCTAATTAAAGAAATTTTACCTTCTTTGGAAATCCACCGACGGATTCCTGGTTTCGGCATTGTACCGATCTTCGGACCAGATGAGTTCTTTTTCGTTAATAACATAGTCATCCGGATCATAGAATTGTTGCCTCAGAATCTGGTTCAAAGAATACAACTTCACATTCCTGTCAGACCGATGAAAAAGTTTGTTTCGAAATCGGAAAGAATCAGGAAATCTTGTGGTTGAAAGATTCAAACCTTTTACTGAAGAATTCAAAGGAAAAGAAATACAGTAATTCAGGAAGTTTATAACAACAAAAAACACAAACATTGGATTTTAAAGAAATTAAAAATAAAATTCATGAAGAAATCGAAAATATTTTTTTTTGGAAATTTTGGTCAATTACCGGAACCCAGAGCAATTTTCTCGTCAGGACCAAGATAAATGACAAATTACCAAATTTGGACAAGAACAGACTAGTTCTTTTATGGAAATATAGAAATAAAAATTTCCGAGGCGGTCTTCCAATAGCTGCAAAATTAAAAAAATAAAAAGTGAAAACAAAAGTTGGACAAATTGGAATAATCGATGTTGATGTTGCAGTCGAGAGTTAAGAGACCAGGTATGGACACAAATGAAAATAAACAAATATCAACCTTGATTTTTCTTAAATATTTTCCATTCGGGAAATAACAACTTTTAATTTATACAATTATTGATATTTTTAATAATTTCAAAAACACTTATAAAAACTGCATCCTCAAATAGTGTTCAAGGGAGATTTTTAGTAGAAGCTGTCGATTTCTAGCTTTCGGATCGAATTTCGATTTTGGGCTTTTGAGTTAAATTTTGGTTTGCAAACTGAAATATCTGAATTTAGAGTGGATCCATTCTACTTGAAAATCGGAAGTTTTAAGAAACCTAAATTCAACAGTTCTGGTAATAGGAGGTGCTTTCAACATCAAAGACAAAAACAAAATTGGACAATTTGATCCCATCCTTTAAGTGTGTACTCGAATTCACTTGAAATCTGTTTTTTTTATCAAATTTTTTGTTCGAAAATTGGTCATTTTTATAGTTATTTATTTTTTATTTCCCATTTTCAAATTCAATAAATTTATTTGCTGATTGAATTTTAAAATTTTTATTTTTTTAATTCGAAAATGTATTCCTCAGGAAAATCTTTTTAGATTTTTTATTTTCCTAACTTCGGAAACATGTCTTCTAGATGATCTTTCCTCATTTTACATTTTTTATTTCCTGTTCCACTTTTTTCGGAATCTCAGAAACATGTCTCTGGGGAAGATTGCTTTTGATTTTGTATTTGTTTCCTATTTCACTTTCATCTAAAATTAAAATCCCGAAGTATGTCCTCTAGAATAAATCTCACAGTATGTCCTCATGGATAAATGCAAGAGTATGTCCCTAGGTTAAATCTCGAAGCATATCCCCCAGAGCAAGTCCTAAAGTATGTCTCTTTGATGACCGACTTGTTTGTCCACATTGGGACAAACTCGGACAGTTCCCGATTTGACTCTCGCTCTTTGATATTTGTCGAATCATGCTCGAAATCCTTTGATCCAAAACGTCCATTTCAATCCATGAGCTATAGCTGACTAAAGCTAATCCAGTTTTATTTTCCAATGAATTAAAGTTCTATTAAATTTAATGTCTATATCCGGATCCGGGAAGTTTCGACAGATTTACGTGGACGATTTTGATAGAACTTCGAGCTTTTCGTCCTCTGGAAGGTCCGGGGTGTACCGTCCTCAACAAGTTTCAGGGACCACAGGGACAGTTAACTACGAACCGGGGTCGGGGGCAGAGTACATGTTCCAGAGAGGATGGACCAACAGGGATCCTTACGGAAAGCCCCTGGCCCCAACGACGACTGGGGGAAGAAATGTGAAATTTGGAAAAGCTGATGATCTCACGGCCAAGGAGAACCGGTGAGTCATATTTTCGTCAATATTGAGTTTTAATTTGTTTAACTGAATATTGACCAAAATCCCTGGAATTTGAAATTTTCTCGAATGGAGAATTCTGCAAATTCATGTCGAGAAACTTTGTAAAAATAATTCCACATGTTTCAATACTTGGAAAACCTTGTCAATTTGGCAGGGAATTCGAATTTTAAAAATTTATCAAGTATAATTATTAGAGCCTCATAGAAACTCCAGGATAGATATTTAGCTTTTAACAAACTTATTTCTTATTGTTTAAGTGCTATTGTTTAAAAAACTTTTAGATCAAAACTAATTCTTCTGGTTCTCTTGATCATAGTCTCTCTCTTGTTGATAGCCTTGGTGATCATCATCATCGTTCTTTTCGCCACAGGCGTTTTCACGACTCATCAAGCAATAGAAACAATTACTGTCTCTCCAGTGCCTACAGTATTCCCTCCGGGAGGGGACCCCTTGGTGAACAGGACTTTCGACGTCCAGATGTACATCGTGGATCAAGCAAACAACATGTTCGATAGTCCGACGAGTTTTGAATATCAACAAGCCTTCGCGATGTTACAGAATGCGGTACATTATTTTATTCTAAAGCTTTATAAAATAGAAACTAATTTTTAGGTGACATCAATGGTGTCTCAAAGTACCCTGAGAGACCTTCAGCCTACTGTAGGCGTTCGATCAATGAGAAACGAGTGAGTTTATTGATCGATTTTAAAATTGAGAAATTAATTTCGATTTTCTTACTTTTTGTGTCCAAAAGTCAATTTTGATTTTTACAGTCAATCGGATCTTCAAGTCCAATTCCGCCTCTCAATAATAATCCCATCGAGTAGTCCAATAAATGCTCCGACGATCCGGAATCTTCTCTTGAGTGAGCTCAGGTTACTTGAGAACCAACTCAATGGCTCCGAGATCGACCGTGGAAGGATATCTGTCTCGATGATTACCTAGTTACATTATTCGCAATCTTATACTTTATAAAGTAAATGGTTTTGTAATGTCAGTTAAATTTATTTCCTTCGAGATTAAAAAGTCTTTCAAAGTTTAAAAAGGGTGGTTTGTGGATTTATTGTTATAGGATCCATGGAAACTTTATTTATCTGAAGTCACTATTCGAGAGTAGTTACGGTATCTGGAGATTAACAGCAGCATTTATATTATTATATTTTTAAAAAGTGCTTTTAAAGTTCAGAGATCAAGCAAATGATCAAACATGGTCGAATATCACAAAATGTTAGAGAATTGCGAAAGAATTCACTTTATAATTTTCCATCATTCCATTTTCAATCAGATTAGCAATAAAACTCAGAAAGGGTTTATTTTTTTCAAAATAAATAATGAAAACAACAATTGAGCATCATTGACTACTGTAGAATCCGGAAAGTCAAAAAAGCTTTTCAAGTTTTCTCTTCCATCTTCGATCGTAATTTAATCGGGTTCTTGGACGTAGGGAAATTTTATCTGAGATCTGGTGTCTTAAAATATAGGAACAATAAAGTAGTAATAATAACTCAAACAATGGACGATATCCCTCGGAGTGATAAAAATGATACCAGATTTCTATGAGGTACTCCTCAAAATACCATGAGATTTTCTCTCCAAATTTCGTGTTTCGCAATAACGTCAACACATCTGGTAACCCATATTTCGCATTAATTGACATTTTCAAGAAGATTCGCTCCCTCTGCTCAACATGGCCATCTCTATCGCAGAATAACCCTGATTCGTGACGGATTTGTTCAGTTTGTCTTCTTCTTTCTTCTTCGTCAAGCAGTTTTTCATATCAGAAAATACTGTACGAACCGTATTTCTGTTGAAGTAGAACCAAATCCAAGGATTCATGCAGCTGTTGAGGTTTCCGAAGAACATGATGTAAGTCGCCACCACAGGACCTGGATTATTATACATCTTATTAAAGTAGAATTAACCTTTAAATTTTCAAATCCTGGAATTCCTACTTTTCAAAATGTTTTCAAAATATACTTTTAAAGGACAAATTAACCTTTTTCCTAGGAAATTTAATTATTTTCCTATTTTCTTAAACAAGTTTTTTGCTCTTTTAGAGCTAAATTAAAATTTCTGCTATTTTTATTTTGAAGGAATTTTTAACATTTTTCAGAATTAAATTAACTTTTTTAGAAATTCCATTATTTTTAGAATTTGTTCAAAAAATTCCTAATACTTATTTGTTCCTTTAAGGTCAAATTCAAAGCTTACTCAAAAAGTACGGCATGAGTGCATCGATGACGGAGATGATGCAGAATGGTGCCCAAAGTACAAAATTCGCCGCGACTATAGTCAAAGTTAATTTTACTGTAGCTACCCTTTTCTGGTCGAAATTCGTCCTTCCTGTTGACTTGTTTGACAACGTGTGGGTTAGAAGATTTTTTTCGCTTGATGGAGAGTTTGGCAAAATTGCAGACTGAGAAATTATAGGAACACTAAGTCTTTTTGCATTGATTGGGGGCCTTTGTTCTGAATTTGAGGACATTTTTCGAAGAGAATTGGAATTCGGAATCAACATCTTCGCCGAAGTCGTTGAGAAATCTTTCGTGTAAGCCAAGGACTGCCAAACTGCTCTACATACTTTGTAGTACAATGTCCCAGCAATTACGCTCGGAAGAAGCCAGACGATAACGTTGAAATAAATCACGTACACAGGGTACTGAAAAATGCTGATCAAGTGTCAATTTTTATCATTTTAATTTCGTAAGTACTAATTGAAATTTGAGTTTAAAGAGTTTAAGCTTTAATTTTCGGTTTTTGAAGTACCACTTGAATTATAATTAATTTTTAATTTCAAATAAGTCCGTTTAATTGCTATCTTTTTAAGTACCGTTTAGATTTCGGTCTTGTAATAAATCCTTTTATTTTTTAACATTCACTGAAACATTCTAAAATCTGTGAAGATGTCATAATAGCTCTTCAATTTTCCGAGATTTTGCGAAAACATCTAGAATATTCCATGATTTCGCAAAAACACTTGAAACAAAAATCCGAAACCTGAATTTGAAAGTACCTAGAATGTTTCGGGAATTCGTTTCGAGAATATTTCGTAAGAATTTCTATTTTCGGTTTAAAAAAAGAGTATTTGGAATACTATCAGTTCAGTGCGAAATTAGAGTTTTAGTTTTAAATATAATTAGGGTTCTCACCTGCCATGGTTGATGGTATTCTACAGTACAGTCACCGTAATCATTTTTCGAAAATAGCCAAAACTGAGGAGTGGAGAAAATCACCGCGAGGATCCAGGCAGTTAACGCGTATTTGGTTGGTCTACTGTATTGGCTCGTTGACATCATTGCTGCCAAAGGTCGACAAATAGCCTAAAAATATTAATCTATCATCTTTAATTTTAGATAAAAAGAGTAACTTTTGAACTCAAATATGAATATAAGTTTTTAAACTTTAAATTAAAAAAGTAAATTACATAATATCTGTCTGCTGAGATGGATACTAGAAGAAAGGAAGAAGAATACATTGGCAAAACCTAAAAACAAAACTGTAAAATTAGTTTTAAAATTATTCAATATTCGAACCTGTAGAAATTTGACGAATTTGCAGAGCCAATTTGGGCCATGAAAAACTGGCACGGTAATTGTGATCAGCATTGTTGGAAATATTGTAATCAGGGCATACATGATGTCGGAGGTACACATGTGCAGCATGAGCATCTGGAATTTATTTAAAAATCATCGATGAACCCATAAAAGGATGAATCAATATTCGTTCTAGGATGAACACTTTTTTATTTTATAATTTCCTTCTAAGTGCGTTCCAAGAAATTCCCTCGATATAAATGTATTTAATTTATTATTGAGTCATAATTTGAAAACTATAATTTTAAATGCTGTTGGTT
>VOSG01000693.1:0-11232 GCA_009761265.1 Halicephalobus sp. NKZ332 | reverse complement strand
GTTTTGAAATTCAGAAAATTTTGTTATTAAATACCCTAGAATGTTGTGCATTTTGCTAATTATTTCTGAAAATGATAATGTTTCGTTCAATAATTAATGTTTGAAACAAAAGACTCGGAATCTTCACCAAGTCTTTCGAAAATAAAAACGGAAAATATAAAGATTTAAAATTCAAAAATGTGTTGGCATTCGCACAGAACTTTTCCTCTGAAATTTAGTCACTACGTGCTCAAAGCAGTGTATCCATATATGTTATATCAACGAGTTAGCTTATTTGGATCTTAATTTTCAATATAAACATGGATAATAATTCTGTAATTGGAATATTTTTCAATATAACTATTCTCTTGACATAGTTATAATCATACTTTCCAAGATAACCATATATCATAATTTCTGTTCAATGTTTCTTTTTTATATGAAAGATCACGTTCGCTTTATGTGAAAAGTTCGATTTCATAATCCCCACATCTGCAATTTGGAAAGAAAACCGCTTCGAACGTCATATTTTTCTTATAGTTTGTTCATTTATCTCAAAACTCAAACCAGTTTCTGATTTTTGGTTTCTTTTTTCACTTTAATTCCATGAATCACCAAGTCTTTCCGATCCAATTCGGTTCTATCCTGTTCTCCTTTTGCATCGATCAGAGTTTCCTTCCTTTGTTATTTTTATTTTTTAAAGATACTGGATTTCAGGCTTTTGATTTCATAATTTTACAACGTTATAATTTCAGAATGGACTCCAAACCCCCCAGTGGACCTCCGCCATCCTATGACGAGTCCGTCAACGAAGCAATGTATCCTAAGCTCCCGGAGAAGCGGAAGCCGGATCCAGACCCCGAGGAACCTTCAGGAAACTCTTCGAACTTGGATGCCATCTCTCTGATCATGAAAGCTTCTGATTTTGCTGCCAGAAGACACAGATTCCAAAGAAGAAAAGACCCACATCAGACTCCATACATCAACCACCCGATTGGTGAGGCTTCCGAGGGTTTTATATAAAAATCTCTTTTTTCAGGTGTAGCTCACATCCTGGCCAATGAAGCAGGAATCAAAGATCCCACCGTCATCGCTGCAGCGATTCTACACGACACCGTGGAAGACACGAAGACCACATCAGAGGAAATAAAAGCAATGTTCGGAGACGAGGTACATTTAATTTCTGCATATTAACTTTAATTTCCATATATTAATTCCCCTTTTTAGATCCATCATATTGTTGCTGAATGCACTGATGACAAATCTCTGCCGAAACAAAAAAGAAAGGAACTCCAGGTTCAAAACGCTCGTTCGCATTCCCATAAGGCGAAATTGGTTCATTTGGCAGACAAACTGTACAATCTCCGAGATATCGAAAGAGTTCGTCCTATTGGCTGGAGTCCTGAAGTCGTCAAGGCCTATGTCAAGTGGTCCAGACAAGTCCTCGAGGAACTCCGAGGAACGAATCAGATTCTGGAGGAGGCTCTGGATAATATCATCAATCGACTTCTGAGAAATTGATCTTCGATTCTTTTCATGGTTTTTCGAATCATCTTATATATGGGAATTTGCACACATAAACAGTGGAAATTTTTCATTGAAAATGAAAACAAAATTGCTTAAAAGAGTTGTCAACTTTAACGAAAAAGTTTCATGTTAATATCTAAATTCAAACCTGAACAGAATTACAAAATTCTAAGACGGAAATTATTACATTAAATATTGTTTTAAAAACTAAAAATGGTACTTGAAAAACTAAAAAATATTTTTAGGGGATTAAAATTTCGGTTTTTATTTCCATAAATTAAAGGGAATTTTATGGTTATAAGAATAAGGGCATTTTAAAAATCAAAAACGTATTTTTACGTAATTGAAACTTTGACTTTTGATTCCAGGAAGAATTTTTTATCATAATAATGAATTACATTTTTGTGCAATCACAGTTTTTCTATTCAGCAAATCAAAGTATTTCGACTAGAACAATGGACATTATTTGAGGGATAAAAAGATAAAATTTCAGATTTCCAGATGTTTGGCTTTTTAGTTTCAACAAGGAATTCTTTAAAACTAAAATATGCTTTTATCCAATAAACGTCCTTTCATTGCAGGAAATCGGGCAATTTTTTGAATAAAATAATAAACATCAGCTGAGAGACAAAAAGATAGAATTTCGAGTATCCAAAGGTTTGGATTTTTAGTTCCAGAAGTTTTGCAAAACTGTTACAATGAACATTATCTTAAAAATCAAAAAACATTTTATATGATAAGGTTGTTCTTTTATTCCAACAAATCATGAAAATTTTTAACCAAAACATTAAACATCATTTAGAGGACTAAGAGATAAAATTTCGAGTAGCCAGAGGCCTGGCTTTTTAATTCCAACGGCCGAGAAAGAGAAAATTATCGATTGTCTGCAACTCAAAAAATTGGCTGTCATGAATGTAAGCCCCGACTCGACTTTATCTACCTGAGAATTTCTCAAAATTCAATTTTATTTTACTTAAATAGTGTTTTTAATTATTGAATTATTTTATGGGATTTGGTCAAAATAAACATGTTTGTGGATCTAGAATCCGAAAAAAATTTGCTTCCAGAGTAAGTTTAAATTTTTGATTTTTTAAGTTTTAATTTTAAAATTTTGAAATTGTATAGTTTTTAGAATTTCTTTTAACTTTAATTTTATTTGAGTTTTATTTATTTTTTTATTAATAGTATTATGGAAATAAAAAAATTTATTTTTGTATGATTTTTCCACTGTGACTTTTAAAAGATTTTGCACTTTTGAAATTTCATCTCTCAAGTATTTTCAAGTAGTTTTAGAATTTCGAGTTTTAGATGACTTAAATTTCGAAATATCTCAGTTTTTTAAAATTAGGACATCATATCGTAATTTGTGCATTTTTCAATTGACTTCTCATCACCGTACCCAACTTTATGTAACATCTTCGGGAAATTATCGGAGTAAATTAATTACAATGAAGTTTAGCGAAAAATGTTGAGAATCAGTGATCAAAATGATGAGTTGAGCAAAAGATAAAGAAGAAATAAAATTAAAATCAGAAGTTTTTTCAAAAAATTTATATTTCAATTTTTATTTTTGTTTTCCTTGGTTCTCTCCTTGTCACTTAGACTTATTTTTCATTGGTACTCATATTTATGAAAAAATATAAAAATTTGTGACAAAAGAAAGCAATTATAACATCATTTTCTCGATGAAATTACATTATTATCTTTAATTTCCTTGAGAATGTTCTCACTTGAAAAATTGGACAGATAATTTGATTTGTACTAATATAATCAAGTAGCTAATATGGTTGTTTAAAATCAAGAAAAAAATTGACAGATTATGTTAACGTTTTAAGGTTTGATAGAGATCATATCGATACAGTGAAATTTAATAGAAGTCACATTAATGTAGTAAAATTTAGTATATCTCGACCCATAGTTGATAGAAGGAAACAATATATTATTATATAGCTAAGCAGCTGGTCATTCCGACAAATGTCACTATCCCGCCGAGTCTCATCTTAACCAAATTATTACTTTTCTGGATAAGATTACGAAATAATTTCCAACTTCATTATCCACCTACA
Source organism: Halicephalobus sp. NKZ332 (assembly GCA_009761265.1). Classification (NCBI taxonomy): domain Eukaryota; kingdom Metazoa; phylum Nematoda; class Chromadorea; order Rhabditida; family Panagrolaimidae; genus Halicephalobus; species Halicephalobus sp. NKZ332. The sequence goes on along the minus strand of VOSG01000693.1, from coordinate 7,660 downwards.
AAGTAGAAGATTTTTTATTTAAAAAATATGGAATTAGGTATTCAAAAAGTCTATCGGAAATCAACCAAAAAACGCACAAATTACAACACGGCGTCCGAGTGTTTAAAGTGGGAAATGAAAAATGTTTAAATTTATAAGACAGATCCCGTTATCCGATAAATCAAATCCCTTTGATATAGTTGTAAAATTGATAAAGGGATGAAACTTCCTTTATAATGACGCGTTATTTTGAATGTATATTCACTGAGATTTTACACAGAGAATTGTCCCGTGGAATTTTACATTGAGAAGTCCATGTTATAGATATCATTATCAGATAAACGAAATCTCCTTAGTAGTTGTAAAAATGGATATGGAGATGAAATCTTGATTGGATCAGAAACTTACTAATATTTTATTAAAAAGTAGCTTTTTCGTATATTTTAACACAGAAAACTCATGTCGAAGATATCGTTGTCAAATGAATGGCAATTCCTTAGGATAGTTGTAAAAATCAATTTTGTGACGAAACATTGTTTATAGTGACGACACGTTGTTTTGATTGAGAATTTAATAATATTCTATAGAAAAAAATTCTCACGGGCTTTGTATTGAAAAATTGATGTTGAAAGTTTCGCTACCGGATAAATAAAATCCTACTTAGGATAGTTTTGGGAGTAATATGACAATTAAGTACTTTCTGGTTCCAGGATATTGTTTCGATTCGATTTAACAATCTTATTCCATAATGCACAAACAAACACAAATTAAAAACGTGATAATAAAAGAAATCAAAACCAACAAAAATTATTTTTTTAAAATACACGTAGAAAGGGATTCAGTGCGTCCAATATTATTTTGAAATTCTAATTCTTTATAAAACCTACAGTAGTAGAAGCTTTACTTTATGAATATCATAGTACCCTTAGAGATTAAACAACACAACTGTACAAGGATTAGTCTTCTGATCTTTTCATGAAGGCAATCATTGTCCTGCAGTGATGCCATCCGTAGTACAAGATTGTCCAATAATCTGTAACGTGATCGAAGATGGATTTGAATTTTTAATTTCCTTGATTACTACAAAACTCTAGAATTATGTAAAAAATCAGGTTTTCTAGGAAAATCTCTTTTTCAATCATTGTTCCTCACCCATGTATATTAATATTATGGATGTAAATCTTTTCCAGTTGATTTTCAAAACAATCCGATGGGGAAATTCATTTACATAACTAGTGTGTCCACTCTTTTTCCCTCATCACGATATAAAAATCATAAATCAAATTTTTACGAACTATTTTCGAGAGGATTTCGGAAATTTTTGGTGTCTGCGTTCATATTTTTTTGCAAAACTATTGCTATAAAACTCAGAAAAATATATCTATAAATTATTTCAACAATGATTTTGAAATTTTCCATATTTTTTTCCGATTTTTGTTCCGAAATCGTTTAAAATATTTCTATGAACTAGCCTTAAGAAGTTATAATTTATAGAATTTCTCGATTTCTGTTTCGAACACCAAATTGGATTGTGGGGGATTATAGTTTGTTAAAATTAAAGCTGAATTCTTGGATGATTTCGAAACCTTTGCCATATGGAACTGTTTGCATATTCAGCATGGCTTTTCCTTGTTCATCCTTAAACACTCAATGTTTATTCTATTTATATTGTTTGATCTTCAAGGCCAATATATAAAAAAACGACAATAGACGACAATCCTCAATGACTGTAAATCTTCTTTTTTCTGTCAATTTTGGTTCTAATCCGTCTTGTTAGAATCTTACATAAGACCGTGCTCGATACTTGGGGGCTTGAGATAATTCTCTACATTGTCATTTTTTATATTACCATTTTCCACGTTTTTATCTTCCATATTGATGTAAGAGTAGATCTTCTGCATTAGGTTAGCATTAGTATAAAAGCAGGTATTCCATGCTAATCTCAGTATAGGGGACAGTATTTCAGCTATTTGTTTATAAATTATGTTTTTTGACAATTTGCTTTTCATTAACTCCCATGTGCTTGCATGGAGTGTACTTTAAATTAATCAGTATCACACGCTTTAATCATTTTGGTTCTTCTTTTTTCTGGTATTTAAAGTAGTGATAGGGACGCCGGAGGCGATCATTTTTTCTTCCAAGCACAATCATTCCGCATTTCTGTCTATTGATCTAAAGTTGAATGTTTTTTGAATTTTTTAAAAATGGTTCTATTTGGCAGACACAAAATCAAGTAAACTTTTTTACTTTTTAAAAATTTTAGACTACTGTAATTTTAGAAATAGTTTTAGTTAATATTCTAAAAATTATAAATAAAAAATACTGTAATCCTATTAACAATTTTATTTAACACTTAAAAAGAATATAATTTAAAAGATAAGGCTCGACTCTAAGAACATTGTAAATATATTGGCGATTTTGTTTGTTAATTTAAAAATCATTTTGTCTTAAAATAAACTAAAATAAAATGTTCCAACTTTACGAGTGACTTTGTTTAGAATCTTAGGGTTATTTTCATTGTAGGATGAATCGGAAGGTCGAAAATTAGGTAAACTTGATGAAGCAATCCTTTCGATAGATTGCGCAAAATGCCCTCAGGTTACGTATTAGTTTCACTTTCGATAAAAATGGAATATTTTTTAATTCGTCTGGAGTTCATTGAGATTAAAATCCATAACAAAAACAAAATACAGTCAACAAGGGATTGGTTCTGTCACGCTGGGATCTCGTGACAAAGGTTACTAAAAAACATTAAAAGCGATCCTTTGTTTACCGTATTCCACGGACACTAGAAAAAACTGTCTTTCGGGTACTTTTCATGCTCTAGGGGTGTCTAAAAAGCAACCATTTTCACCACGAAAGTTTTTCGAAAAATTAACTTTGATTTCCTTTTCAGTGCCTCGGATCAAGAGATCTTGCCAGTTTCAATGTCTCAAGACGCAGATGGAGGACCGGAGTTCGAGGAAGACCTGGACCTTCCTCCACCGTACTCCGTCAACTCCACCAGACCTCCCATGAACCAGGATGAGTTCGACTCTCAGTTCGGGTACCATAGACCAGTCCACAAACACGGTACCGTAACCAGAAGATTTGCGAAGTCCACGAGGAGGTATTGGAGACCCTGCACTTCTCCCAAGGCCTTTTTCAGGGCCTTCATCTCCTTCTTCCCGATCCTCAGCTGGCTCCCCGTCTATCAATGGAAAAAGAACATCACGAGTGATCTCATTGGTGGACTTACTGTAGGTGTGATGCACGTACCTCAAGGTGGGTGGATTCTTGATCTACTAGGACTTTTCGAAAAGACAACCCTCTGTTGATCCATGCAAGTTCAAAGATGAAAAAACGAAGGTGTGATATTCACGATTTTTGATGCTGTTAATATCGGCGGATGTTTACAACTTCGAAACAAGAGTTTACAATTGGAAAATATCAAGCGTTCCAAGCTGCTATTTGATTTTCGATTTTCTCAAGTTTTGGGGAAATGTTCCAAACAACAAAAGTAGAATTCATTGGCAAACAATTCAAATTGTCAAGAAGTTTTAAGAATCAGATACCACACAATTATTTCATCTTTGATATATCTGTGTTTGTTGTATCCCCCAACATCATCATACCTCTAATCCCTATACCACATGTCCTGACCATAGTAACCCATCCGTTCCAGGGATCGCCTATGCTCTTCTCTCCAATGTCCAGCCTGTTGTCGGCCTGTACACTTCCCTCTTCCCCCCTCTCCTCTACATGCTCTTCGGGACCTCTATGCACAACTCCATCGGGTCCTTCGCCGTCGTCGCCCTCATGTCTGGGAAATCAGTCACAAGGATTTGTGGCGAAAAAGACTCATTTAACGGGACCTCGTCTGAATCTTTCGATGAGTGTGCTCTTTCGATTGCGTCAACACTGGCATTTTGCGTCGGGCTGATTCATCTCTTGATGGCAGTGCTGAGACTAGAGATCATTGTAACATACTTCAGCGATCAACTCGTCGCCGGATTCAGCACAGCGGCCAGTTGCCATGTTTTCGTGACTCAATTGCCAGCGTTGTTCGGGATGAAGGGGATCCCTGACCCTACTGGAATAGGGTACCTCTTTCGGAAAATCTACGGGATTGTGACAAACTTTGATAAAGCCAATTGGGTGACTACTGTAGTCGGAATCGCTGCTATCGCATTCCTAGTTATTGGCAAGGACTTTCTGAATCCATTCTTGATGAAGAAGTTCAAACTACCTCTGCCCATTCCTTTCGAGTTGTTTTTGGTGATAATCGGAACTGTAGTGGGAGCGGTATTCAACCTGAATCCTAACCATGGGGTGAAGATTGTGCAGAAGATTCCTACGGGGTAAGTCGACATGAAACGGGGGAATTGATCTATGAAATCGTGGTTTGAGTTTTCCAAAGTCGGTTACAGATTCTAAAATCGAATCAATGAGTTGCATGTGGAATTTAAACATTTCCATGAAGGCATGATATAGAAATTATCTTCATACATATGCATATGTAATAGTTCTATACCATATAATTTAACAGTATGGTATGACTCTACACTAACTGATTTCAATAATACCAACTGACCATATATTGAATTTTTTCTCCAAATCCTGTATTCAACTTTGGGAAAATCTCGGACACTATAGATTAATTTTTTAAAACCACGTGAATTTTAAACATGCATTTTCAGTCTCCCAAAGCCTCATCTTCCTGAGTTCAGTCAATTCGGATCTCTCATAGTCGACGCAATCTCGATTTCCGTAGTTGTCGTCGCCATTCACATATCCCTAGCCAAGATTTTCGGGAAAAAACTCCACTACAAGGTGGATGCAGGACAAGAACTCTATGCTCTGGGGCTGTCATCTTCCCTTTCTTCCTTCTTCCCGATCTATCCCGTATCCTGTTCCCTTGGGAGAACCATCGTGAATGTCGAAGCCGGGACCAAGACTCAACTCTCGACTTTGGCTTCTTCCGCATTCCTGATCGCCATCATTGCCTACTTTGGAAAGTGGCTGGACACACTTCCGATGTGCATCCTCTCCGCCGTCGTCATCGTCGCTTTGAAGGGGATGGCCAATAAGTTCATGGATCTCAGGACTCTCTGGCCCTTGTCCAAGATCGACTTCAGCATTTGGGTCGTGGCCTTCGTCGCTACAGTAGGATGGGACGTTACTCAAGGACTGGGCATCGCGATCATATACGCCCTCATGACGACAGTATTCAGAACTCAATTCCCCAGATGGCACTTTCTTGCATCTCTCCGTGGAACGAATGATTTCCGGGATTCTGAGAGATATCAAGAAGTCATGGATCACAAGGGCATTTGCATCTTCAGGTTCGATGCTCCTCTCCTTTTCACCAACGTTGAGAGGTTCAAGGAAAACATCCAGAAAGCTTTCGAAGAATGGAAGATCAGGTATTCCCCTCCTCAAAGTATCGCTCTTCCGGAAGAGTTGAAAATTCCGGAAAAAGATATCGAGAAAATCAGCAATGCTTTGACGATAAAATCCATGGACGAAATAATCGAGGTAAAACTTTTCGAAATTATTTTGATCATTTTTTTCTTCTAGCCCGACAAACCTGTTGCTGGACTCCTCTACAAGCACTTTATCATCGACTGTTCGGGATTCACTTTCGTGGACTATATGGGAGTCAATACTCTCAAGGAAGTATTCACAGAGATGCGAAACCAACGAGTGCTGGTTTACTTTGCTGCCGCCAAAGCCCCCGTCAGAGATCTTTTCGAAGCCTCTGGATTTTACCAATATGTATCGAAGGGCAATTTTTATCCTACCATTAGAGACGCCGTTGCCACAGCCAGGAAACGCAGAAACGCCTCGACTATTCATCTTCTTGATGAAATCCGCCTTCAGCACGATGCCTTGGACGACATGATCAGTGCTCAACCTATGAACTAGCTGGTCTTGTTAACATATTCGACATGGAGAATCATGGGTAACGTTCTCCTGAATTACGCGTTTTATTTTATTCTAGTATTCGAGAAATCTACTACTTGTAGTGAAATGGTAAAATAAAGGATTTTAAAATAATTTCTCGAGCGACTAATTTGGTATGGCAATTCGTTAAAGGGGTTTGAAATTTGGAAAATTCACGAAAAATAACTTCAAAATTATGTCAATTAAAATCAGAATTCGTCTCGATGAAACGAAAGTAAGTTTATTTTTCGAATAACATTGATGCTGCTCTGAACTTTTGGCGTATGTACTTTTATTATCTTTTTATTGAAAATCAGCAATCCCATGCGAATGTCGCACAAAAGGATCACGGAAACTCCTATAGTATTTGTTGAAATAGAGTATAACTTTTATGTTCTTCATGGTATTTTTGACACAAGTCAAACAAGAACACCATCCTTCTTCAAACATAGACTTTCAAAAATAAAGCAATTCAAAATGCGTGTTATTCTTGTCACAAAATGAGTGAAATTGGATACTTACTTCAAACTTGGGCAACTAAAACTAAAAGAATAATTTACTTCGAAACCATATTGAAAGAAGAACTTTATCATTAAACAAAGACTACAGCATATCCATATAAGAGAAAATAATAGAACGAGTACGGGAGAGTTTCAAAAGACCGTTCACTTCTCAGAGCTGCATAGACAGACGTTCTTTTCGAACGCGAGACAGACCAGTCATGTCGTTCGCCTTCTTTCTAATCCTGCGACCCTACTTCTCCTTTATCGTCTTTCATATTAATACACCGAGCAATCACTATTCGTACGAGAGAGAATTTCTCACTTTGATGTGATTCCAAACTAAAACATTCTCTTCGGTTTAATTACCCAAGTTTGAGGTAAACATTGAATTCCGCTCAAGATTTCTTGTGGCGAGATCAACAAATTTTGGAATGCTTTCTAAGGAGAGCTTATCATTTCTAAAACATATCTGATTGGGAATAAAAGTGCCATCTCACACTACTTTATGACAATCGACTAAGAATGTACATTTACTTTATATCCATTCAGAATAAATAGTAGCAAATGTCTGAATAGATCTTGATTTGTTCGAAGTTTTCTGGTGTTCCATCTGACAACAGAAAGATTTCTTCACGAATTAGTCGTTGGCATAACTGATGATGAATTGAAGTGAGGTAATTGTAGATTTGAAAGCGAAACTAGCTACCTCAACTTCTCTCTGTAAGCGGTGACAAAGAATAACACACTAATAGCGTTGCCAACAGGAATCCAGCAATAGAGAATCCCACAGATAAAGCTCACAAAAACAAGATCAAGGTTGGCGACTGAACTGATGATATGAAATGACATTGGAAGGAAAGCCGTGAATACCGGCACGATTGTTTGAGCTAGTAGAACACGATTCAGATCTTTTTGAACTCTCTTCGAAGCAGCTGAGAGGATATGTTGATTGTGTTTAAAGTAGTTCACGATTTTGATACTGCAAATGACAATGATAGAATAAGAAATAAAGACGAGAAGAACATCATATATTAGGGTCACTAATATACATGGCGATCCCTGAAGAAGAAATTTGAAAAACAAAATATACAGGACAGGTTTCTATACAGAGCTCAGAAATGTAATTGAAATAAATGCATTTCATATAACGCTGTATAGAATTTGTTACTTATATTTCGCGCTCCAAATCAATCTTTTTCGCTCTCTTAGGTTGTAAGAACATAAAACTTACAACAAGACAAACAGAAACGGTC
>VOSG01000692.1:0-13717 GCA_009761265.1 Halicephalobus sp. NKZ332 | reverse complement strand
AGAGAAGTCTCGCCACGAAAAGAGAGAGCGAGTCGTTCTTTGGAAATTTCAAAGCAGATCCGTGGTTCATCTTTAAGATAAATTATTTAAACAAATAAATATGTAATGCTGTATAAGGTATTACTTTTACATAAATTCAAGCTGATCCATCTCGATAATTTCGAAGAAGATAAAATTTGTCTTTGGAGGTAACTATTTTCTATGGGAAAAAGTAATATAAATTATCCAGATTCACACAATCAAATCAATTTTATTTTCACAATATTTGATACACTACTTTTGTTAAATGTCATAACGTGATTAGAAATATAATATAAATGAATATGTGAAGTTATCGATACCCATTCAAAAGTTAGAAATCATGATGAAATGTTGATATTTGATGTAAAGTGTGAAGTCTATTTTGAGATCACGAAGGGTATGTCAATATGAGTTCTTATAACCTTCTCTTTTGTGAAATTAAATTCTGTATTTCGGAATTCAGTAATGTCCTTTTAACCACGTAAATTCTTCCCTGATTTCATAGAAGATTTCTGACTAACGCAACGTTGATTCTCTCTGTTCTCCCAATTACTAATAACCAAGAGTTAACTGACTTCTTTATTTAATTTGTTTTTATATATTTAGATTGAACTGTATTAACCAATAAATTGCTTCTATACTTCCGTAGCTCCTCTTTCTGAATCATGATAGTCACTACGGTATTCAGCTAATATGATCCTAATCTCTGAGTCTAATTTAATATTAAAAGATATGTATTATGTGAGTGCTTGATACTTGTACCCAAGAATCGTCTGTGATTTAGACAATTTAATCTTAAACATACTTATATTATCTCTACCGGCATTAAAATATCAGATATAAATTACTGTTATTTCCAGTATTTATTTCTCTGATAGCAAATGGCTTTATCAAATATCGAGATACTGTAGGAAATGAAATATGTGAAATCACATATATTTATTACCGATGATCCAGAGAATAAAAAATATTAAGATATAATGCAAGTTTTATCATTATTTTTAGCTTGGAAATAATAATTTTATAATAGAATAAAATATATATTATTTGAAAAGCAAAAAGCATCATAATAAACTGAGATGACAGCAGACAATATACCGAAATACAACTTCAAAGCACATTAAACAGAAGAATTGAAAAAAAAATAAACCTCAGTGACAGCAAAGAAAATCATTCACGCCAATGACAATAGTAGTAATTAATGTCATCAACGAGGAGGAGGAGGAGGAAGAGCGTGTTGAGCAGTAGTACCAGCGAGACGAAGAAGTCCACCACCTGGAATTGCTGCACCGGCAATAGCACCGAATAAATCACTAAAAAGATATTTTAATTAAAATAAGTAACGAGATGAAGAATAAAAAGTACTCACAAGATTCCATTATTTGATCTTCGATCCTCTAATTCTTGGATTCTGGTATTGGAAGAAATTACCTAAAAAGTATATTTGCCAATATTAAAATATCAATAAAATTTCAAACCTGTTGTCTGAGAAAAGCAGTTTCTGAAGCATTTTGATTTGCTCTACTTTGCTCATTCATCATCTGAAAAATGTCACAAGATAAAAGCACATGTTGTAGCATTAGAAGAGAGTAGAAAACTCACATGAATCATCGCCATCTCCCGCGTTTGTTGTCGTTGACACTCCAAATTGTATTCAAGTTGGTTCTTCAAATCTAGTTGATGTTGCCGTTCTGCTGACTGTAATTCACAGTTTTTCTGTGCTGCTCGTTCACGGAATTCTGCCAATCGTGCTTCATTTTGTTTATCCATCATCTGGGATTCATGTCTACGTTCTGCTTCAATACGTTGTCTCTCTACCTCATATTCACGTTGCCTTGCTAATTCTGCTTCATGCTTCTTATCTGCCAATTGTTGTTCATGACGTCTTCTCTCGTTTTCCATACGTTCTTCATGTAACTGCAATTCATGCTTTTTTTCTAATTTCTCTAGCTCATGTTTATTCTGAGCTTCCTGATCACGCTTCTTTTCTTCCTCTTGCAAACGCTGCATGATCAATTGTGTCTCACGCTGTTTATCCATCAACTGTAACTGATGCTGTTTTTCCTGTTCTCGTTCACGTTCTTTTTCTAATTGTAGTTGACGTTGCTTTTCTGCTTCCTCTGCACGCATCTTCTCCAACAGTAGTTCATGTTTTCTTTTCTCTTCTTCTACACGGTGTTTCTCTACTTGTATCTTAAGCTCTGTTTCTTCGCGTTGTTTCTTCAATTTTTCCTCCTCTTTCTTCTCAGCATTCCGTATACATTCTTTCTTGATACTTGTTAATTTCTTTACCTAAAATCACAGTAATTTATTGACAAATCATTGCTCACGGTAAATTACCTCTTTCTCCAGATTCTGCACTTTGTTATTCAATTCATTATTATTCAATCCAGTATCGTTGTTTAAATTATCCACTCTCCTGCGCATATCATCTGCCTAAAAAAGAATAATAACAATATATGAATTAATATCAGAGAAGAAATAGACAACTTACATCTTCCATTAGCTTCTCGGCTTTTACCGAAAATTCCCTTATGATTTCTGCAAGTTCATTTCCCTAAATATAGTGTTTTTGAAAACAAATAAATTTCGATAAAAATCTATTTTTAAAGACGACTGACACTTTTATTGATCACTGTACTGTTCATTCTTCTACATTCTCGTTTAGCACGTTGGATTCCTTCGCCTATGGTCTCCAATTCTCTGTTAACTAGATCACTCAACTCTGTTTTCTCTTCATAATCTGAATCAGATTCATCTTCACTATCCTCCGACTGAAAATACTTTTGTAAAGATATGTATCTATAATATTGTCGAGTAGGAAATAAAACTCTACCAGTAATCTGCCGTCTAGTCTAGTGATGGCGCTTCGGAGATCTTCAGCCTAATCAAAAGCAAATTAGTTGTGTTGAGCTTAAACAGATTACCTTATGCTTTAGTTTTTTGATTTTTTCTTTCATGTGAGATTTTTTCCTCTCATCTTTATTCTTGATGTCTCTCAGTGCTCTCTCCTAGAATATTATTCCTTAGGTATCTCACCAGACAAAATTACTCACTAATCTATTCAGGTCCAAAATACAGCTGTTAAAATCTTCTTGTACAGTATAGATCGACATTACGTTAAAAGCCTGAAAATATTATTTATAGCCAACGTAAGGTATTTAAGATCGACATGAATTAAACGACTCATATTTTCATAGCTTAATGATACTATTCAGAATTTCTTGAAAAAGAAAAGATTTTTAGTTAAATATTATCTACACCCCTGATTGTTATTATCAATATAACGAAATATATACAGACTCGATATCGTATAGTGCACAGCACATGAAAAAGCGACAGAAAATAATATTAGGTTGTTAAGTTGAAATTTTCCGAAATGTTGTAGTTTCCGCGCGAACCTTCTGGAGCTTTCCATGATAGGGGTATATAAGGCAGTCGGGAGTGGGCTTTTTAACAATTTACTCAGTTATCAATTCTCGACTATTATTCTGTTCAAAATGGATATTTCTCGCCGTGATGTTCGGATGCTCATTCTTCATGAATACCGTAATGGACGAAAAGTGCCGGAGGCATATCGTGCAATATGTCATTCGATGGGTCCCTCTATTGTGACTGAGAAAACGGTGCGCAAATGGTATCATGAATTCCAGAACGGAAACAATAATCTTTCCGACAAACCTCATCCTGGACCGTCAGTGACCATAGACTTGAACCGTTTATCGGAAATCGTGGAAGACGATCCCCGGCTTTCTTCACGTGAACTTGCTAAGAAGTTTGGGTGCAGTCATGTCATAATCACTCATTATCTCAAACAAATAGGAAAGTCTTGGAAATATGGAAAGTGGGTTCTTCATGAGTTGACCGAAAATCAGTAGATTCGGCGCATGGAAGCATGCGTACAAAATCGCACCTCCCATAGGAATTCTGCTTGGCTTACAAATTTGGTTACTGGGGATGATACGTGGACATTGTACGTGAACCATACACGGAGACGTCAGAGACTTGGGGAAGGCGATCCTGGTTTTGCAACACCGAGACCATCTATGAGTGACAAGAAGATTTCGTTGAGTGTTTGGTGGAAAGTCCGAGGCGTTGTTCATTGGGAGCTTCTACCCGAAGGAACTACGATTACTAAGGAATACTATTGCGAGCAACTGGACCGGCTTCGAGAAAAACTTCAGGGGAAACAAGGCAGAGTTTATTTCCTCCACGACAATGCTAAGCCACATGCCAAAAACTGCTTGATTTTAGTTGGATCAATATACCCCATCCCCCTTACTCCCCAGACATTTCCCCATCCGACTACCACTTATTTCGATCCCTCAAGAATCACTTAGCTGGAAAGGAGTTCGAAAATGAAGAGGATCTCAAATCCGAGATCCAAAAATTTTTTGATTCAAAAACTCAGGACTTTTACGAAAAAGGAATTATGGAAATGCCGGTTAGATGGCAGAAAATCATAGATGCGCGTGGAATGTACTTTGATTGAATTGTTGTTATTTTAAGAAAAATAAACTAAAAAATATAAAAAGTCAAATTTAGGAAAATTTCAACAACCTAATAAAAAGATGTGATGCTGACGTTGAAAAAGAAAGAATGATATTGTTTGTCCTTCTCACATTCAAACTCGAACACATCGGTCCGGTATTCGTGTTTATCTTAATAATGAAATTCATACGTCCTTTTAAATCTTTGTGCTCGCCTATCAATCGTGCAATTGGACGGTTTATCAGCGGCATTTGGTGCGTCCATGTGCAAGACTACGGTCTTGCTTTTTTTGATTTCGTAGTTGTCGATAAATCGATAATCAACTATCCTACTTAATAAATTAGGTACTTTTTACCATATTTAAGTGCATTATGTTGATTTATAAGTTCTTTTTATATTTTTATATTTAATATTTAGTTACAGTCATTGAATAACATAGTTCCAATTCTCAGATCTTGTTCATTATAAAAAAAGAAATTACATGATAAAAAATCGATACTGATAAACAAAATCCATCATAACTATTACAAGAATAAATCATTATTAATTATTTTACTCAACAATATCAATTAAGAACTATAGCATTGATGATGTTAATAGTGTAATGGAAAGAATGCTAACGACCAAATAGACCTCCAACAAGACGACTGAGGCCACGACCGACACTGTCAACAGCACCACCAACAGCCTTGCCAACTGAAGCACTAAAAATGTTTTTAAATTATGATCAGTAGCAAGTAAAGGAGTGAAGAAACTCACAAAATTCCTTCGGACTCTTTTTTTTCATGTACTTCTACGATTACGGGTCTAGAAGTGGCTGACTAAAATCGTGTACTTATTAATACTGAAGGATCAAGAAAGCTTCAAACCTCTCTGGGGTAGGTGAGCTGATTTCTTATATTGCTCTCATGTATTGTCTAAAAGATAAAATAAAAATGCATATTGTATATAAAGAAGGAGAAGTAGATTATTCACCTGTGCCATTATTGCTTGTGCTTGTAACTGTTGTTGATGTATCATCTTTTGCTGATTCTGTGACTGTAACTGCTGATTTTCCTGTCTATCCATCAAGTATCTCTGATGTTCTCTCTGTTCTGATTGCTCACGTTGCCTTTCCAAATTCTGTTTATGGTCTCTTTCTGATTGTAGATCATGATGAATCTTTAGCATTTCGAGCTGATCCTGTTTCTGTTTCTCTTGTTCAAGCTGTCTTTGTTCTGCTCCTTTTTGTTGTTTTTCCAATTGAAGCTTAGAATATCTCTCCATCAGCTGTTGCTGATGCTCTCTTTCGGCATTTTCTGTACGCTCTCTATTTTCCCATGTAATACGTTGCATCTCCGTCAACTGTTCATTATGCTTATCCTGCATCTGTAGTTCAAATTCTCTATCTGCAGCTTCTCCACGCTGCTTTTCTAACTGTAGTTCACGCTTCTTCTCTAATACTTGTACTTCATGTTGCCTCTTTGCCTCTTCTGCACGCAATTTTTGCAACTGCAGTTCACCCTGTCTCTCTTCCTCCTGTATACGTCTCTTTTCTTCTTCTTCTTCATTTTTTCTCTTCAAACCACGCTCATTCTCCTGGTGTAATTCTCGTACTAATTCTACTTTTATCTCTTTAAGTTTTCTTTTCTAAAATTGGTATAATTTATTGATATTCATTCACTGTATATGAAAATTTACCTGTCCTTCCAGACTCTTAATTTTTAAATTTAGCTTATCATGATCCGATTCCACATCCTCGTTGAAGTTCTCTACTCTTTTGCATGTGTCTTCAACCTAAAAGATATATTAGAGTAATAATTCTTATTATCAAAAAAATGAATAGATAGCTCACCACTGCTGTCAGCTGCTCAACTGTTGCTATAATTTGTTTGTTGGTCAGTTCCGACTCTGTTACCTAAAAATAATGTATTTTGTCGATGGTCAATGAACTTCTATAAAAATATACCTCTCCTTTCAAAGATTTAAGTTGTTTTTTGAATACTGTGTCATTCTTTTGGCAACGTTTGACTCTCTCTTCTAATTGATTGCGTTCTTGCTTAGCATCTTCATATTTTTTTCCCAAAATCTCAAGCTCATTATCGACCTGCTTGTCTAATGTTTTATCATCTTCGTAATCGGAATCAACTTCATCTTCATTATCCTCCAACTAGAAACTTTTTATAAAGACATGTACAGTATTACTCAGTATAAAATAAATCTCTACCTGTGATTTACCACCCAATTTGATAATTGTAGTTCGCAACGTGTTAATCTAAATCATAAATATAGAAAATTAATGTTGTATTTTAATTTCAAACTAATTACATCTTGTGTTAACTGTTCAATTTTCATCTTTCCTTGACGTCGCTTTTTTTGAAGTTCTCCTTTGGTATTGTTGAGCTTTTTCTTCTAAACTATTGTATTAATTTCTGAGTAATCAATTAGCAGAAAAAGTTACCAAATTCTCCAAGTTCGAAATAACACCATTAAGGTTTTGCAGTTCATCATGGATTGACATTTTGAAAATATATAATATATATGCACGAGGAATATATAACAAACAAGAAGTGAGTTATGCTTTGTAATTCGATAGTCCTCTTAGATTTTTGATAGAAATCTTGCTTCAATATCGTCTAAATTACAAGTTTATCATGAAAATTCCGAGATATAAGTATGCACATTTTACATCACGTAATAAATAAAAACTAGGGTTAGAGTCCGCGAATTTTACAGCCCTAATAAAAACCTTTACTGTGTCATTACTGTTTTCGTTCAGAAAGTTCTTCACTGTCACACCATCACCTTTCAAAAGACTTAAATTTAGGAAAAGACAGAAAAAAGTGATATATTACGAAATGTTAATGAAAATTCTATTTCAATACATGTATTATGTAACAATTGTTGAAAATTCTCTTGGATTAAATTTGCTTTCAAAACTAGTAGTTAAGTATTTAAATTCTCTAGCAAATGATGAGCTAGAAATAAGATACATCTACATAAATATTAATCAATATACCAAAATTATAAAAGTACAATCTGGATTTACATATCATTTCGAGCTTAATAACAAGTATAGTAGTACAATATAATTGTATATTATGAAAAAGAAGCAAATATGACATGGTAAATCGAAACCATGATGAGTGATAAATCTAAGCAAAACTTCATTGATAATTAAAATAAAGTTAACACCGATATAAAATAAATCACAACAATAAAAGTAAAAACCAATCATACAAATAATAAGGCAACAATAGTCACAATTCTATAATATTCTTGAACAAGCTTCCTAAACGGTAGGTAAATCATCATCTATGTTATCTCAAAACTAAAACGGTATTTCAATTACGATCAATAGCAAAATAATAGAAAATCATCAGTGTTTTTTTTTCTATTGTTTAAAATACTTTATTGATCGCTTCGTTGGCTGAGGAAGAGGTAACTGAAAAGATGAATCTAATAAAAGTAAGTAATCAGAAATATTTTAAACCTGATTTTCGAAACCATTGTTTTCCACAGCAAGCTGATTTGCACCATTTAATAACGCTGTTATCTGGAAAATAAGTTAACTAAAGACGAGCATCAAGAGCTCTTCAAACCTGATTTCCGGAATTATTATTTCCTATAGAAGGATGACTTTCACTATTTAATAAAGCTGCCATCTAAAAAATATCACAGGATATCAAATACTATATAAGGAACAAGACAAGTAGACAACTTACATGCAGCATTTTCTCCGAATGCCGATGATGATTATTCATTAGTCGTTGCTCATGTCGCCTTTGTTCATCTACCTCACTCTGAAATTCCAACGCTTCTAGGCGATTTTCTCTCCGTAACTCGTTTTCATGTTCTCTATTTAACAGCTGTTCTTTTTGAAATACAAATTGTATTTCACGCTGTCTCACCAACTGTAAGTCATGGTTTTTCTCTATTAAATTTATGTCATGTTGTCTATTTGAATCTACCATACATTCTTTTTTGATCTCGGTCAGGTTTTTAATCTGAAATCGGTATATTTTACTTATAGTTAACTACCCGTTATGAAGATTTACCTCTCTCTGTAGATTCTTAATTTTCATATCTCGATTTATATGACCGTATTCGGTATCCCTGATGAGACCATTCACATCATCAGATGTAGTCTTTATCTGAAAGATATGTTAGAGCAACAACACATTACATTGTCAAAAGATGAATAGACAACTAACATATTTCTCCAGGTCTTCCATTATCCTTAAGGATTCTGTCTGAACTTCTTTTAATTGCTTTACCTAAAATCAGTGTTTTGTTAATGATTAATAGACTTTTATAAAAAGTACCTTTCCTATCCAACAACCAAACATTCTTCTAATCACTGTGTTATTCTGTTGAGAATTTTCGATTCTATTTTCCACTCTTCTAATTTCTTTTTTAGCATCGTTGAGTGCCTCCTCCATAGTCGCAAGCTGACTTTTAATTTGAATCTCCATCTCTGTTTCTTCTCCATAATCTGAATGAGGTTCATCTATGCTATCTATTAACTAAAAATTTCCTTTGTAGATATTATTAAATATGAAATAAAGCCCCACCTTTGATTCACCACCCAGTCTAATGATTGCATCTCGAAGATCATCAATCTAAATTTCAAATTTAAAAAATTAGTTGTATTAAATTCAGATAAATCACCTCCTTTTCTAGTAGTTGAATTTCTTCTTGGTTTTGAAATCTCTGTATTTCAACTTCTTCTTTCTTGTCACTCAATTTTTTAATCTGAAAATCATGACATCACGTTTGTTTTAATCATTTACTTAATAAATTTACTCACTAAATCTTCTAGCTGTGTAATAAAATTTTGTTGTAAAGTGGAATTCGACATGTCGAGAATCTAAAAATATTCTTTATGTTTACAACAGGATGTACAAAATCAGTGTGAAATTAAAGAAATATATTTTTTATAATTCAATGATCTTTTCTTGAATTGTTTGTGAACAAGGAAAGTGTTAACTGGGTAGTTTCCACGATACAGATTTTTATCATGAAGGTGTGTAACGATAATCACAGCTTTTGGTGTCACACAAAAGACAGACGTCTAAAGAGGATGGAGAAAAAGCATTTTAAAATAATCTAAATGACGAAACTAAATTTCATGCTCAAAATAT
This sequence comes from Halicephalobus sp. NKZ332, assembly GCA_009761265.1. Taxonomy (NCBI): domain Eukaryota; kingdom Metazoa; phylum Nematoda; class Chromadorea; order Rhabditida; family Panagrolaimidae; genus Halicephalobus; species Halicephalobus sp. NKZ332. Next base: position 4,082 of record VOSG01000692.1, on the reverse strand, counting down.
CTTTTATTGAAGGATTACCTTTTTATATTCATCAATAAGTGCATTGTTACTGGCAGGTAAGTTTAAGATAAAATGCAAGTTCTTGATAATATGGATTTGAAAAGTATTTAGAAAGAAATAAATAATGATCAAAATTGATTCCATAAAACAGGCTGAATATAAATCTTTTGGAGACCTATTAATCTTGTTGATACATTTGAAGTTATTCAGACTGATGCCATATGATCATCAGTTCTAGACAAATTCTCTTTGCTCATCATCTTATTAGTACTTCTGATAATAATCGTAAAAAAATTTTAAACAACCGTGATGTTGGAATTGCAAGCAAAAGAATAAAAATAACGTGCGTCTTTCTTACTTCGAGTACAAACATATTGGTCTTTTTTATATGCTATCGTTTTAATCATGAAATTGAGAACCGTTCTCTGTAACTTGAATTAAGCTCAATAGTGTTGTTTTATCTACAAACATTTTCTCTGAATATATATGGAAATGTTATTGACTATGAAATAAAATCCTATCGGTGATCTACAATCCAGTCTAGTTATAATATCCCGATGATATTCAATCAAAATCATAAAAAGTTTGTCATTTTAAGCTTAAAAAAATCATTTCTTCCTCTGGTTACCGAATTTTCTCTTGGTTTTCAAGTTACTATTTATTGATATATTTTTATTGTTTGTGATCTAAAATTGTGAAATTATTTATTTAATTATTTGTCAACTTACTCACTAAAGTGTTCAGCTCAATAATATAGGTATTAATTTTTTCTTGTATGACATTCACCAATATTGAACTTAGACCTCGCAAATAATATTTGTGATTGAAATAAGATATTCAACATTATCACAGAATAAAAGAATTTTTTTACAATCTAATAGAGCTACGACTTTTTATGAAAAAGAAATTTTAAAATTAAATATTGTGTACATTACATGTTTTTATTATGAAAACTGAAAATATAAGCGCTCTTTTTCGCTGTTACGTAACCAGCAAAGACGTCGAAAGATAGTTATTTATTATCAATTAAGCATGAGGATAACATTTCATGATCAAAAATATTTATTATTAAAGAAGCATTTCTACATAATTATCAATAAAGATACATTATTACAAATGAATAGGAACTGAATAAAAAAGTGATTATTCGATAAATGAATAATTTATATTTTTTAAATTGACGACTCCGTTGATGATATTTATGAAGTTTAATGAAAAATTCTTTATATCGTTAAATTGAAACATTTCAATTAATAAGTTTTGCCATGATATCGCGTATGCATCAATAAATTGAATCTCTTACTATTTCAGCTGACCTTTTGACAAGCTACCAGTAGTTGATTTTACGAAACCAATTCATTAGATATATTCTTCTGTTATTCTCAGTGACTAATTATTAATTCCAGAAGTAATTATATAATATTGATTTCATTTTCTATGTTAAAATGGGTAATGTAATTTGCCATGGTCGTGAATGTAAACCAGGATGGGGATATAATCCATCCTTAGATCTGCTGATACCTATCGAAGGGAAGTCTCATATTGCAGAACAAACTATAAATCGTTGGGTATATAAAGCTTATAACTTGTCGTCGACTAATATTGCATATCATGTGAGTTTCTTGTTCGTTAATTAAACCTATTACTGATGTTGTAGAAATATATAAATCTTCTTCTGGAACCGGGATACAGGATTTTTCTCGATTTTGGAATTATCTTTGATAATAACGAATATTGGAATATTGAATGTTTTTTTTGCAAACGAAGAGAAGAATCGGAGAAACTTTCAAATTATCCGAATAACTGTAGTCATTGGGTTAACTTTGTTGAGTATGGTATGGATTTGAGGATACTACTTCCAAAAATAGGATTTTCAGAAGATCAGGATAAGGTGAGATCTATTAATTTAACTTTTTTTGTTTAGTAAATAATAAATAAAATTCCCTTCAGATAAAAGATTTATTTAAAGAAAGAAGTTTCAATAAAATCCAAATGATGTCCAAATGCAGGATTTTGATTAATCTTAAAGAAATAAAGGAAATGACCCTCGGAGAACTTGTGAACTTTATGGAAGAATTAGATGAAGGAAAACATATTGAATCTCATATTGCTGTTCTTTTCCAATGTACAGAATTGTCTCAAGAATTTCAGAAAATAGTTATCAGTAATGAAGGCAAATTTAATGAGTTTCTCTCATATCTTTACTGTACTTATCGGAAAATTGAGATGAAAATGGAACAGGCTAGATGTCTTGATATCTTTCTATATTTGGATTCTGAAGAAAAGTCACTTGACAATATATATGCTGATCTTCATACAGCAAAAGAAGAATACAAATCAATAGATAAAGATAATTTTTTATACATGTACCCGATACTGAAGAAACTCTTTTCTCGTTACACCAATTATATTAAATATTCAATGGATCATGCAGCTGATATAGGTGAAGGGAAACATCTTCCGATAAATATTAAAGGAATAAAATCGTGGCTTGAAAAGCTGAACACATGGGCTCCAATAAATATGAGTGATGAAAGGATGAAATATATGAAATGCAAAGTTCTAATTAATTATGATGAAGTCAAAGAAATATATTTAGAAGAATTTTTGGAATTGAAAAAAGAAATTGAAGAAGGAAAGTTCCTCGAATTTGATGCTCCTATATCTTTCTATTATTTGAAATTAGGTGGACAAGTTCGAGGAATGAAAGTCGACATTGGTGAAGAATTTACAGAATTTATATCATATCTCTACTTCTTTTACCGGAAAATCGAAATGAAGATTAACAGGGCCAAGCATCCAAATATGTTTCTAGATTTAGATTCCAAAAAAAAGCCATCTGAAGAAATCTTTTCCAAGCTTAAAAAAGCAGAAGAAGACTACAGATCAACAGATAAAACTAATTTCCTACAATTGTATCCAGTAGCAAAACAGCTCTTTTTCTATTACATTAGTTACATGAAGGACTCAATAGATCATAGAAATGATATTAGAGAGAGAGACTGTCTTCCAGGAACTGTTGATGAAATGAAATATTGTGTAGAAAAATTAAATACTTGGTTCTTGACAAAGGTCAATGGCGAATGGATTGACTGTTTGAGTCCTTTTATTGGAATGCCTCATAGATTTAAACAAGTTGTTAAAGAACTTCATAATACGGTTAAATTTAGGAATTATCAAGTGATTAATGATGAAGAGGTAACTGAGCCATATATTGGTGAGGATAGTAACGAGAAAATCCCATTCGGATTTGTTAACATGAAAGGAGCTGAAACAATTCAAATATCAGATAAATCGGCTATATTTGAATTAGAATGTCCAGAAAAATGCACAAAATATTTAAGAAAATGGATCTGTAACAGATGTGGTGAATTCGTCAGTAGTAAGATTAGTCCCATTGGATGGAAATACTTGATCTGTTCTTGTGGATCAAAAAGATATGAAAATACAGTCCTTATATGTAATCATACAAAACGTCAAAGACGTAGTCTTTGGAGTTGCTGTTCTGTTTCTAAACACTCTTCTGTTTTGTGATGATAAGTTTAGATAAATGCAAATATTAACCAATCCTAAATACTCAGTAAGTTCTTGGATATCAGTTGAGGATACCGATTTATTTCTTAATAGGTTCCCTAGAGTGATTAATAAAAGTAAAACTACTATTACTTATAATTTTGAAAACCCTTGATATACAACACAAGAAAAAGAAATTTGCTTAACATACGGAAATTGATCAGTAAAAGCTAGAAAAGATAAAGAAAGAAATACAATAATAAACTAGGCTTTACAATTAATAATACATTAGAGTGAAATTTTGTTAATCATCAAACTAAGAAAATCCAACCACGAAAACTAATATAAATTATTACATTGACGATAATGAAAAAAAAGGTTATACGAGTAAAAAGTAAAATCCTAAAATATTATCAGTAAGATACTCGGCACCATCAACTATAATAGTGAGATTATCGAATACATCGTCAACGTCCATATCAATAATAATTCTGAAAATAACTATTATTAAGAGGAAGACGACGATTGGAAAATTTACAGTGGTAGATTCTGAACCCGTCATCGTCCTT
>VOSG01000691.1:0-13732 GCA_009761265.1 Halicephalobus sp. NKZ332 | reverse complement strand
CAAGTCAATAATATTCCAGAAAGAGTTGATACTTTAACATTTTCTCCTGAATTACAGAAAGTAATACGAGAAGCTTTTGCTTTACATCCAGATGAAGGAATATTTTATGTCTATACTGTAGATCCTCAATCTAATCATCGACGTCAATTTCGGTGTTTTATGCATTCTCAAACTCCAGTGAAATTCAGTGGGTTGGAATTTCCAGTAATTCTCGAGCCCACTGATCTAGGTAGACCGAATGAACGTAGTCCAGCGGTATGTTGTTGTTTTTTACAAAGTAGTAATGAAAATAGAAAGTTGCTTTATTCTTTTTTAATTTTTGAGCTAAATGCGCTTTCAAAAGAACGGAATTTGTAAAAAATAAAAGAGAAACGGTTGTCGTTTTTAGTGTTGAAAAAGAAAATCGACCCGAAAAAATGGATTAAATTTTTTGTCAGATCATAAAATGTCTGCTGGAAAGTTTAAAATAGCAAAAAGGTCTAAATGTTATTTACGATAGATTTTGGCAAATAAGTTTTAAAAAATTTACGTATAATAAATTCTAGCAAATAGATCTAACGAGCTTTTTATTTTTGGTGAGGAATAGAAATTGGTATATCTTTTTTGTCAATTATGTCTGGCCCTGAAAATCGAACTTGGACATGACATTTTTTGAAAAACATAGAATAAGAAATGAGTAATTAATAAAACATAAAACTTATTTCAGGGATATTATTATGTTTCTCGCGAACGTGTCCCGGCCCCTGGAAAAGGACCCAGAGGTGCTGAATTAGTTACTCGATTCCGTCCATTGAGGGCATACTCGGCTACTATTCCTCCTGATTACAGGATTGCTCCTCTTCCTTACTATTACAGTAGGTTTTGAACCGTTTTTACTGTTATACATTACTTTATAGGAGATTTGATCCGCATTCCTGAGACAGATCCTCGACTGAACCAAGACTCAAAAGTTGTTCCTACTTCTGTCATGTTTTCACCAATGAAAAATGATGCTCAGTAATTGTAGAAATTAGAAATTTGTCACAATTTCCCTTTTTGACATTGAAGAAAATTTTTATAATTATTTAAAACGGTTTTTGTTTAATTCCTACGGGACTTTTTAAGAGATTTGAATGGTGAGATTTTATTTGTATTGAATATATTTAGAAAATTACTGTAGTTTGATCGACTTCGAGAAAGAAATTTTCTGAAAGAATAAAAAGATAAAACTTTTTTGATTGTGGTACCAGGGCCGAGAAGAAATGAAGAAAGTTTATTTCGATTTTAATGTGAAAGAAAAGAACTCCGTTCCCTCGACTATCGATGTTTTGGGTGGTTCCTGGCTTTTGGTCTTTTTTTGATGATCGAGTTGATGGCGGATCCAGACATCCTTTTAGATAAACAAAATAATGCCAACCATCTGTTGAAATCCTTTTTGAAGGAAAAAAATTGAAAAAAAGGATTTGTAAAGTTGATAAATCACGTCCTAAAAATATTTCCTGGGACGCGTTATTTCACATTTTTGGTTCTCATTTTCTTTGTTCTTTTTCTAGATCGTTTTCTCTACTGAAAAAATTTATGATTGCCGATTTCCAACGTCTGGAAATTTGCGGTTTTTCTAAAAAAGGCAATTTGTTTTGACATTTTATTTTTCGCCATTGAAAAACTGTCTTCACTCCTCATTTACATAGACGGTCGAAATGAATCTGATTATTTTTGAATTTTTCCACCACGTAAAATGTCAGACTTCGGTCCGATCTAAAATCCGGGGTCATCAATCAGGGGGTGGACCGTAAACTGGGAATTTAAAAATACTAAAAATTTGGGAATTCTGAAAAATACCAGTTTTGAAATTTCGAAAATACAGAAAACTCGAAATTTCCCTAAACTACGAAATTCTAAAATACCAAAGATTTTGAAATTTCAATAGTACCGGAAATTCTGAAATTTTAGGTTATTTCGATCAAAGGATAACTTTTCTCTTTTTGAAGCAATTATCTTCGAAAATGGCTTATTGTCCTAGTCGATTCTGGTGCCATATTTATTGCCCCGAATGCCTTTCTGTCTCGTGTCCTTTCATCTCATGCGTGTTTTAGTTTTATGAATTGTATTTTTCTCAAATATTGTTTTCTACAATTTTTTTTCAAAGTGCTTTTTCCAAAGTATTTTTCCTACAATTTTTAAATATTATTTTCCACTATTTTTTAAGTATTTAAAAGAATTTTTTCGAGTATTTTCTTCTACAATTTTTTACTAGTTCCAGAGCCCACCAGGACTCTCCAGATTGAAATATTCCGATTTTTCGCGGGACGTTGGTGTTGTTAAATTTATGACCTCCACAGGTGGTGAACTCATTTGAAATCGATCGATGAAGACTTTTTTTACTTTATTATTATCAGAGAACACTTATCGCAAAAATGTCCAATTTATTTTGATTTATTTTTTCTAAAAAGAAGTTTAAAAAGTGATTTCGACGGAGATTGAGAAATTCAAAAAGAAACAGGCAATTAGCCATGGTTCCGAAAATTCAATGTGAATTTTCCTGCTGTTAAATTCCCATTGCCATTTCGATTCAATAGGAATCTCTCGTATATCTATGTCTTTGCAATAGGTCTAGGACTCCCTTCTCGTCGTTCTTGGCCGTTCAACGACCATCTGTGCGATTGCCGCCCATTTTTCTTCCAAGGGTTACTAGGGTTCTGGGGGAACGTCGAAAACCACAAAATTCAAAGGTTTTTTTCCTGAAGGTTCCTGAGACTCCAGAAAGAACATTAGAAAACTACCAATTTCGAGAAATCACTTTGTTATTTTTTTCTCGAGAAATCTCTAGGATCCTTGGAAAACATTGAAACATCACGAGTTTCGAGAAATTTTATTTCGTTATTTTCTGAAGGTTTCTAGGATTCTTGTAGAATGTCGAAAAATTACAAATTCCAAAAAACTGTCCCATCGTTTTTTTCCGAATGTTCGTAGGGTTCTTGGAGAACGTCGAAAATCATCCATTTCGAAAAATTGTCTGTCTCATCATTTTTCTTCTGGGTCTGAAATGAGGGAAGGGACATTTGTTGAAGTCAATTTATCTCCTTTGTTCGGTTTCTTGACTGACCCTTCGTGGCAGGTCAAAAAAATTTTTTCTTCCGATTTCGTTTTTTCTATAAGAAAAAATTGTCTAAATTAGAATAAGAAGTTTCGAAACAAATATCTCAAAAGGAAATTATTCAAGTTTGAGAGATTTGAAAATTTGTATCGAGATGTCGTAAAATTTAAGAAACTTTTTTAACATTATAATTTAAAAATGTCAAATGAAAAATTCCAAAGTTTTTATTATTTTATGATGTAATTGAAAAGTTTGCTTTTTTAAATCTTGATTCGTAGTTTCCTTGAATTTATAGAAAAAGTTTTATACATGTGTTTTAAGGCGCAATTGAACGACTTTGACCCTTCCTTGTTTGAAACAGAATTTCCTCGTTAATCTCTCCACCGAACGCACGAAGACCGACGGCAATAAACCTGAGCGCTCTTTTTTGCACTTTTATTATAAGTAGGCTGACAGTTGTTGATTTTAACTATAGATTTCACAAATGATTCTATCCTGGGGTTCCTTAATTACCTCTCCAAAAACTCTTTATTCCATAGTATCTCGACTCTCCTGAAAGATTTTTTCCAAGTTTTATTCCTAATCTTTCATTAGGATGCATTTTCATGGAATTGCTCCCTTGGGGTCTTCCCCCCTAAGATTACTCCCCCAGGATACTTCCCCTTGAAATTGCTTCATCAGGGTTTCCCCGCAAAGTCCCTCCCTTGGGGTTTGCGTCCGGGCTCGGCTTATCAAATCAGCTCGAGAGGAACGCAAAAAATGACTGCTGTTCCAATCGATTTTGTTTAACATCGGAAATCAGTCTAAATTTCATTTTTTATTTTTTTTCAAACTTGGTGTTGGAATTTAGTTAAATGAAGAATCATTTTTAGACATTAGAGGAAAACATTCTAGGTGGTCTTGTGGGAAAAAAGGTTGTTTTTTTTCAATAAGAACTACGGACAATTGTCTACAATTTTTTTAAAAATTTATCCAACGTTTTTATTTTTTTCTCGTTTAGACCGCACTCAGTGTGCGTGACAGCGCCAGACGTTTTTTTCGAAGGACTTTCGTACGTCCGTTTTTTAAAATTTTCTCCAACATTCCTCTAAAGTTCCTCCAATATTTCTTTAACGTTCCTCTAAAGTTCCCCGATGTTCCTTCAATATTTCTTCGACGTTCGTCTAAAATTCCTCGACATTCCTCTAAAGTTCCTCCAATATTTCTTTAAAGTTCCACAAAGTTCCCCCGACGTTCCTCTAATATTTCTTTAACATCCTAAAATTTCCCCGACATTTCTCTGAATTTCCTTCAGTATTTCTTCAACGTTCGTCTAAATTTTCCCAGACGTTCCTCTGGATTTCCCCTGGTATTTTTTAAAATTCTAAAGTCCCCCTGACGTTCTTCTGAACCTTTTCTGATATTTCTTTAACGTTTCTCTAAAGCTTCATAATGTTCTATATTTTCTCTAACATTTCTTCAACTTTTGGTAGAGATGTTTTTTCTTATTTTTCGAGATCTTGTTTTTTGAGTTTTTATTTTTTGAGTTTTCGTTTTTTGAAATTCAGGGGGATATGAAACTAAAGATAACTTGTTCAGCCCCCTCCGACCCAAGAGTACACCTTGCTGTGGGAACGTAGATTTGAATTCCCTAATTAGATGTTTCCCAAGTGCTCATTTTAAGTACATGGGGATTATCAATGAAAATTCAGAAATCTAATGACCTTTGTTTTTTCCAGAAAAGTACTTTTAAAAATTTTTTTATCTTTAATTTTTAAAAAAATTCTGTATAATTATTTTTCTTTTAAAACTTGCACTTTTATTATTTCGAAATTTTTGTACTTTTATTTCGTTACTATGGACGATTTTTTTCATGGATATATGCCAGGATAAAAATCATTTGTACAACTTAACGAGGGTTTTCAGACACTGATCTTTTTTGCTGATAGTCCTTCCGTGTCTTTTTTTCTTTTTATTTCCCTTATCGCAACCAATGATTTCGGACTTTTTTACGTCCCCAGGTCGTTTAGACGTTTTTTGTAGAAGTGATTACTTAGGTGAATCTCTTTTGGAAAATAAATTTTTTTCCGAAAACAATTGTTGCTTTTTATCATGCCGCCAAGGCTGCAGATCTCTCCTACCACCTTGATGTTCCCTCAGCAGTCCCAATAAAATTCAAATCGAAAGTCTAAACTCGAAAATTCTTATTTCTGCTTTCCTTCACATTTTCGAAATTTTTGGATTGTTTAAATTCTCGAAAATCGGAAAAATTCAAGCAGATCTTTTTTGACTTCCGGAATTTGTAATTTTTAAAACATTTAGTATTTCCTTGGAATTGAAGTCATTTTTTCTTCAATTTTATGTGAAAAAAGCTCGGCAACACCAGGCCATAACGTGGACCAAGAATGGGGCCCATAGGAAAGCAGACGTTTTTTAGAGTAGATGGCACACATCAATTTCAGCAGTTTCTTTCTGGTTTTTTTGGTTGGAAGCAGTTCTTTTCGGTTGTCTAGAAGGCTGTCCGGAAAAAAGGATTTCAGTTGTCCTCGCGATTTTCCTGATGTTTATTTTTATAAAATTAAAAAAATTTAGAAAATTTAGAAATTTCGTACACGTCCAAGATTCTCGAATTTCTGAAATCTTATGAAAACCCGTGTCGAGAGATCATTTAAATCTTAATTTAAAATTTTTTCAAGTTTTCGAACAAAAAAGCAAAATCGAGGACCTTCAAAATCCTTGTTGAGATAATTGTTTAAATTTTTATTTGTTTTTGAACAGACATCGAAAAATTAAAAATTCCCGAAATCCGTGTCGGGAAATTTTTTTAAATCTTTAAAATTTCCGAAAAAATTGAGAAATTTTTATTTCAAACCTTTGTGGCTTTATAATATTTTCCGAAATTTTTAATTTTTAATGTTATTATTAAAAGTCACAATTAAAGTTTTTAATTTTGAGTTTATACTATCATTTTCCAAAGCCTCTATTAATTTCTTTCATTCCAATTTTATTGCTCTCTTGTCTTCAATTAGACTCCAAATTTTCAAGTCTCAGCAAATTTACCAATGTAACAATTTGATTAATTGAAATAACCGGTCCTCAAAAAAACTACTGTTAAAAAAATCCCATTCATGTTCATCAATTTTCGTAGCTGATCCAAAAAAGGCTGACGTCCGAAGACTAATGATAGTCGCCCAGATGCACAGATTTTTTTTATCATAGGTCTTTTAATCATAGATTTTTTAGTCACAGGTGTTTCGGTGTTGGGGTTCTACATCGATCATCGTCTTCGATCTGTCAAACACTACTTTTGGCAAAAATTCTTTCGTTCGTCTGCATTCCGCGAATTTTGTTAAAATTTTTAAAATTAATTATCTTATTTCTGCGTAATTTTAAAATTTCGAAATTATTTCTTTTGTTTCACAAATTAAAGGAATTTAAAATTGTTCGTTCCGAGAATTTAGAAAGTTTCGAAATTAATTGTAATCATTTTTTCAGAAACCAAAAAAGAGACACTGGAGCAACCAAGTTGCTTTCTACAGTGTCCACATCCATCCAAACTGTTTCCACAGTGCCTTAGTTAAAGTTTAACCTTTTGGAATTTTTAATTTTAATCCTGGTTGAAAACAAAAGCCTGAAAAACGGCAACAGAAGGTACAAATCTGGAGCCTCGACGGCCTTTCCGTTTTCGGAGGAAATGTCAGAAGAAAAAAATGGCGGGACATCGATGAAGATCAAAACCGTCGAAAAATCCGGGGATCAACCCCGATCCCAAGAGTCCCAAGGACCGGACAATCTTTCCTCATTGGCTGCTTTCAGCACGGAGTTCCTCGCTAGGTCTTCCCAAGGTTTTTTCCATTAGGATACTGTATTTATTTTTTACTTTTTAAGATTCAAGAAGCAGTCCGATGGAGGATCGAAGTGCCAAATCTGATCCCGGCCAGGTGACAGGGAGGACCTCCAGACCCCCCAGGGCCCCTCACCCTCTCACCACCCTGCCCTTCCGACCAGGGTTCCCGATTTTCGGATTAAATTATCAAAATGCGTAAATTAATTTCTCTCCATAACAAAAAGTAAAATTGCATCAAATTACAGTATGCTCAATACTCTGATCGCTCAGCAACAGTGGTCTTGCTTCGGCCCTAGGCCAGGCAACCCTCTGTCTCAGGCAATTTCCCGAGTCGAAGGTTGGTTTGGAATTTCCCATGATGGTCAAGTAAAAAAGAGAGTAATGTTATGGTAATTAAGTTGAAATATTTCTTCACGGTGATCAAATGAGGATTTTTACAGCTTTTGATTATTAGTAGTTAATTCAAAAAGCTATGGAATTTTTTACTTGAAGTTTTTCTGAAAGTTTGTATTTATTGAGTCAATGCCTCTATTATTTTTTCTTTCTGTTTTTAAATTTCTAAATCTTTGAATGGAGTTGAATATTTGTTTTAATTGAGATGTTATCAGAATTTTATTTTTTTAATTTCGAATTTTCTTTTAATTTTAATATTATCAGGATTTTTTCTATAATCATGTCTTTTTCCATATGTACTGATGAATGTCTATTTTGAAAACGCCAAATTGATCCGGAATTTTTGTCCTTGGATTTTCTGGATAAATTTTCTACTTTTTCCCGGGGATTTTTTTTGGAGTTTTCAATGAAACGATAAAATTATTTTTTATAAAATTCTAAAATCTGATTTCTCAACAAAAAGTAAAAAATCAAATTTTTTTAACCGTAATTTTTTGAAATTAAAAAACCCAGCTTTTTATAGTTTATTTTTTTTGTAAAAGTCAGTTAAAAATAATGTTTTAAAAATAAAATATTTGAACATTAATTCCCAAGATTTTTATTTTTTAAATTAATTTCTTAGAATTAGAATTTCATTTCCCTGGAACTCTATTTTCGAACTAATTTTTTCGAAGTAATAGTATTAAAGAAATGTAGTTTTTTACATTTTATAAGATAAATTTTTGAAGTGATTTAGGACTAAAGAAATGTAGCTCTTTGCGGTTTACGGAATCTTTCGAGTTTATTTAGTATCCAAACAACCCAGTTTTTACATTTCACAGAACTAATTTTCGAATTGATCTAATATTAAGGAATCTAGTTTTGTATTTTACAAAATTTATTTTTGGAATAATTTAATATTTATAAAATTTAGTTTCCTACATTTTATGAGATTTTTTCAAATTTATTCGGTATCCAAACAATCCCGTTGTTCATAGTTTACAAGGTTAGGAAAAGATATAGTCAAAAACCAACTGGAATTTTTCGACGATGTGGGTGGGCAGCCTGTTCCCGTTCCTTTTTGCTTGCCAAGGCCGGAAAATGGACGCACGTGGCAAAGTCGGAGTACCACTGTCGACTGCGTCCTTCCTTTTCCTATCCTTCTTCGTTTTCCCCCCATCATTTTCCTTTTTCTTTTTTATTTTTTCCTAGCTCAGGATGCAGGACCGACCATAGACGAAGTCGGAGACCACCCACAAGGTCGTTACAAAAACGTTTTGGCTTGTCTTTTTCCGCGTTTTGTCTCTCATCGGGGCTTTATAGATTTTCCAAAAGATATCTTTTTTTATTTCCGCGATCAACGTGGTTTTTCCGATCGAAATGATAGCGTTTTTCTCAGGTCTAAACCCATCAGGACCTGGAAAAATCGATTTCTTGGTATCGATCAGTTTTCTAAAATGGGTCGTCCTCGACGAAACTGTCGATCCCCGACGACCCCTATCCCTACCCCAAACTCAGCTCCCGGGGGTAGGACCACGAGGAGTAAAAAAGCCACTAATTCCACCATTGATGATACAAAGAAGAAAAAAACCAAAAAAACAAAGGTTTCTTCGAAGCCTATTCTTGTCAACGAAGAAGGTAAGGTCTTGTTTCTCGTCCAGACTTTAATCTTTCCTGTCGTTGTCTTCATTAATGTCAAATCCAGTTTACATAGATCCAAAAATTCCATTCATAAAACTAGTCTAAAAATGGTAAACTCGTCTTTAACCTTCTTTAATGTCTTCTTTAAAATCCAGAAGAACCTCTTCATGGTCGTTGAGAATTCCGGAAAACAATTTAAAAGATGTTCAAAAAGAGATCCAAAAAATTCTCGGAAAGGATAAAAAAGTGCTCGAGGAGATCTTCAACAAAATCCTCGAGAAGAGATTCTAGGTGATCTTCGAGAGATATTAGTGTGCGAGAACCCCGGAAGGGAGGGGAGATCGCAAACAGGGCCAAAAAGTCAAAACAATCGACAATGCCCTCGAGGAAATCCGACAGAAAAAAGTTGACCTTAGTAGTGAGCAATGACTCCCTTTTTTCTTGATCATCTTTCTCTTCAATCTTCTGATGGCTTTTTTTAGATCAAGTGGAAGTAAGTAATCGAAAAAGGAAATCGATTGAACCCATAGAATCCGCTAGTACTTCATCACCATCAAGTAAGTATTCCTCAGAGTATGATGGTACTCAAGAGTTTTTCCAGATGGTGCTTCTCTCCAAACTGTGCCTCAAGTAATGTTCAGCAATCACGGTTTGATCCAGAATACGGGTGAAAGGACTGATCCAGGGACTCTCCAATTACTGTATCAGTTCCTCCAGCAAAACCCCCAATTGGCCAACCTCCAGACACCCCCAGGGGTCGCGGTGGCCATGGGTCTCCAGACAATGGCTTCGAGTTCTACTGCAGCCTCCCCCCATAGGAGAGATCCGGGTACCAGAGGAAGAAGGTGACTTTTTACTGAGATAAATCCTACTATACTGTAATTTGTAGATCGAGATTTTCGAATCACACTCATAGGAGACTTACTCAAGAAAACGATGAGGACGAAGATCACGAAGGTACCCCAGAGGACAACGAGCTCTCAGCAGCCCATGTTTCTGCGGAATTCACTGAAGACGAAACTTTGAACTGCGAATGGGACGGTTGCAGTAGGACTCTCCAGGGCCTCAAGAACCTCGTCGAACACGTTGTGTCTCAACACATCCAGACTCAGAGTATTTATTGTTGTCGGTGGGCGAACTGTACCAGAGGCAGACCCTTCCCTGCTCAGTACATGCTTCTTCTTCACGTCCGGAGACACACTGGAGAACGTCCTCATGTTTGTTATTATCCTAATTGTAAAAAGGCCTACAGTAGACTGGAGAACTTGAAAACCCACATCAGGACCCACACCGGGGAGCGACCGTATCAGTGCGAACACGAGGGTTGCGGCAAAGCCTTCAGCAACGCCTCAGACCGTGCCAAGCACCAATCGAGGACTCATTCCGATGTTGTAAGTTTAATTTAAATTAATATGAGGTGTTTTGTAATTGGTAATTTCCAAGTTTTCGATTTCATACCCAAATTACAAGGTGCGAACTAACCATTGGTTTGGAATCCATTACAAAGTATTTTGATGAAAACATTAATTCTTTTTGTGATAACAACTATTCAGAAACCTTACGTATGTATCGCTGTGAACTGCAACAAGAGCTACACCGACCCCTCTTCTCTCAGAAAACACATCAAGACCCAACACGGAGACAAGGCCTACGACCTCTGTAAGGCCAGCAAAGCCCAAGGAGCTCGAGACGGAAAAACATATCGACTTTACATCCCTCCTAAGAACGCCAACGAGGACATGCGACTGGTGACGGATGAGCAACTGAGAGAGATGGGAGTCGTTGATGGAGCTCGACTTCCGAAGCCGATCCCTCTTCCCGCAGATAAAGCGAACATCGAAAACATCGGAAGACCAGAAAGCAACCAAAGAGAGACCGAAAGCGGGAGAGAAACGAAATCACCGACATCCACATCAACGACGGACTCTGCTGCAGCATCCACGGGGGCGTTCTCTCCAGTGGGGAGATCGGCTTTCAACCACCCTAATGGGGCCGTCTCCAGGGGAGCTAGTGACGATATTGATCCAAGTATGAGAGAATTAAATCTTTCAGTTTGAATAAAACCGGTTCAAATAAACTTTTAGACATGCCTGTTGATGTTGAAAATTGCACTCCTCGACACTCGCCTCTGTGGTACTCTGGAAATGTGGGAAACTCGGGACGCGACGAGAACGGGACGATATCTAGGGTCTCTGTCAGTAGTACCTCGTCTTCTCCTGCTTCTACAGTGATCCAAAGTGGAAGTTCGTCGACCACGAGCACGACCGCTTCCGGGGGTTCCAGAAGCAGGATCTCCTTCTCCGTCGAACAAAACATGTTGGCTCTTTCTCCTTCCATGTCCGGAGCCCCTGTGATTGGGTAAGTATGAAATTTGTACATTCGCTAATTTACTACTCGAAGATCTATTTTAATTTTTTATTCATGAATTTCCTCATGTGGAGTAATTCAGGTCCTCGACTTCGAAGAATATCGCTGTCGTTACTCCCCAACGTCGACCGAATATCCCGAATTCTGTAGATCCTGTGAAATTGATTCAAGGGGAACAAATATTCGAGGACATCGATGATGAAAGCAGTGTTATCCGAATTTCTCGATTTGTTCCTCATCAAGATTGGAATGAAATGAATTATTCCTCCTTGTCTTCTCAGACTTCCTCCCCGGTCGTCCTTCTGGATTCCGACGAAACTATAAATTACTTCGAAAACGAAATCTCCACAGAGAATATTCCCGAAGATTTGAGGAATACTCCCCTGGTCCTGTGTCAAGGAGGAAAGTTCCTCATTCCAGTCCCCGGTCTTTATGAGATCCACAAGGAAGTCGTCAAAAAACTCCTGAATTCTGAAATCAAAAAAGGCGGAGTTTCTTTGTTCACTTTCGGAAAACTTTGTTCCTTGACGAAAGAAGCAAAAAGAAGGAACATAAACTCTCCTCTGAAAACCATCATCGATCTCGTTCCCGACAACAGCCCCGAGACTCTTTCTCGTGTCCTGGAAAACCTGGAAGACATCTGTCTACTCCTCCAAGACATGTCCATGGTCGACAAACCCAAGTGAAAAATCACGACTGCACCAACGGTCTTTGATATTGCTGCTTCTTTCCAAAATGCATATTGTTAATGTGTCTCATGCTTCCTGAATTCCTCGGATTTTCCAATTCCTTGGATTTCATCGGCTTTCTTGGCCGTCATTCCTCGAGAGTCACTTTTCTCTTTTAGTTGATTCCAATCTTGCCAAATTTGAACAAGTACGATGTTATCTCAATCTCGGTTAAAGTATATCTCGGTGCCATCATCTGAGACTCGTTGAATTTCTTAATCCCGTCGACACTGGTTTTTAAATGTTCTCATTTTCCGTCAACGATGCGTTCATAGTGTCCAAGATGCAATGATCGGCTTTCGATGGCTATCCGTGTTTTTTAAATAAAGTCACTAATTAATTGATTACAGTAAAGATGACAAAAATCTGTAAAAAATGATAATAATCAAACCAAAACTGAAAGACCAAAAAAAATTAACAAACGAGAACCAAGGATTTTTAAGTAGATTAGTTTCAGGTTCAGGATTTAAGCATATTCCAAAACAATAAAATTTATATTTCTTTTAGGTGTAATTCTATAAAAAGATCTACATTGTTATGCTTAATCAAATTATTTTTATAATCTACAAGTCTGAGGCTTATCTTTTTTATTTCATTAATTACTTCGTGATAATTTAATTGTTTTAGTTCAATAGTAATATTTTCACAGGTATTTTTCGATAAAAATGACGAATTGGCGAAGCGCGCCATAAACTACCGTCCTCACCCCATCGCCAGCACTCGGAAAAATATTTTGAATCTGCACGTAATTTAGACAAAGGGCTGTTTTCAATTTTCTTCAGATCACAGAACCTAGATTGGTGTGTATTTTCTTCGTGTAGTTATTATATTACGTGTTCTGTTGTATTTTCTTCTATTAACACGTCTATTATTAATATTACTTATTTTTAGTGTATCGCGTGAACCAATGGAGATAATTCTGACTCTAAATCTGCAAGATCGTGAAGGAACTTTTCATGATGAACTGGTTATCGAATTCAGTGATGAGGTTTCTCTAATAATCTTATAATTATTAATATAATTTTTAAATTCAGGTCACGGTGAAACAAGTAATGGAAGAGATCAAGTTTGCATGGTCTATCGACAAACGCTACCAAGGGCTTTACTACAATGGAATTCGAATCAAAGATCTAGATTTCACTCTGAAGCAACTAGGCTTGAAGCAGAAAGATGAAATTGTCGTTGTAAGTGATTTTAATACTTATTTTTGTTTTGCACTACTTGGGCATGATTTTCGATATCCTGTCCTATATTCACTCTTGTGTCTAGGATGAATTTATAACAAAGTTCTGAGAATCCATACTAAAAATTGTATTCCATTATTGAATTTAATCAAAATTATTTTTAAATTTCACATTGTAGAAACACGCATTTTTGCCGAAATGGGATGCATTGTTGGAAGACGCCATTTTTTTTAAGGAAACATACGATGAAAAGCAGAAGAAAATAACTTATGATAGATGTCAGGGATTCGCCAAGCAATTAAATGATGTTCACTTTTATTCTACTTATCCGAATTTCGTTAGAAAAAATAAAGAGATTGAAAAGATGCTTTTCAAGTATTATGACAGAACTCGAGGAGCAATTGAGGTAAGCATAAGTTAATTTGAGTAGAATCAAATAAAAAACGTTTTATTTAGGATTCCGCAAGAAGATACTTCGAGGATCTGTATCGTGGGAGGAATCCAAAAATAGAATTTACTACTCAATCAAAAGGAAGTC
>VOSG01000690.1:0-13824 GCA_009761265.1 Halicephalobus sp. NKZ332 | reverse complement strand
ACACGTTCGGGATGGTACTTGAGTTGTAGATTGAGCCATCTTTCTGCAAGCAATTGACCTCAATGAACTATTTATCAGTAACATGAACTTACCATCAGACGTTCTCCGCAAAAGGAGTTACTTGAATCACCCATATTTCGAAGAGATCAATGACTTCTAAAACATATCAAAAGGAATCTCAAATCTCCTTGTATCGAAAGAGCAGAATTTCGTGGTCAAGCCTGAGGATCTAAAACAGATTGTGCAACACCAAAGTCATCAAAAATATAAACCCGCACGATAAATAGGTGCTATTTATGTAAATTCAAAAGTGGAGTCAAAACGGGCCGGAAAGCAGAGGCGATACTGAATTCATCTGATACTAGCGACCGAGGTTGCTTTGTACATTGTGCAAATCACGCGTGGAATAGACTGATAAAAGCACAATGAGCTTTTCTGTCGGAATCCTTGGAACTACCGAGAATCAATCAAGAAAACGATGATAAATGTCGACAAATGGAACTCAATACGATGCAGCTTGGACTTCCTGGACCACTGGCGGTAGAAGATAATCCCATAGAATTTTTTGAAGAATTATATAACAGGTAAAGGCGAAGTGATTTCCATAATCCTCGCGTAACAAGGAAAATGAATTTGATCATGGAAAGTTGTCAGAGCAGAAAGATAAAGTGCAAGTGTGAGTAGCTAAGCCTGGCGGCTTGTTTGACTGAAAGACTGGGAGTCGGGAACACGCGCAATGGGCACAAGCCAGTCAAAGCTTTTCCTTTCAGTTTTGTGTTTGAGGGAATTATAGTTTGTGCGACGGCAAGCAATGTCATCGTTTTGGCAGATCTGTTAATTTTTTTGTGGCTTTTACAGATGGAAAGTTTATTTTAAAAAGTTATACTTTCGATTTGTACTATAGCACCGAGTTGTCTGACGGAATTATTCAAAGAATGTTTCTGTTTCCATGATCTTTGTTTCCAAGGTTCTGAGATATTCAAAGAATGAAAAGTTTTTGCTATGACATGACATTCTCGAAATTGAACTTTCCTGTTTAAAACTAGGGCAACGGAAATTAGAAAATTCATTAAATAAATGCACTAATAGTAATCGTATAACATGTGGATCATGGATCCTGGGTCGGTCAAAAGTAAATTACGATTTTTGTGCATATTCCATTTCTGCAAAAATATTGTTCCTGAAGATCTGTAATTGCCGACAGTGAAAGTGAAAAGAGGAATCGCAGCTCCCTTTTCTTCAGTCAGCTTTTCGATTCCTACCAATCTGCGAATCGGATGAACGTGTGCATTTGCCAATTAGAAAGTTTTGTGGGTCATTTGAGGAGGCGCAGAAAATAATTCGCCAACGGCAGCCCATTTAAGGAAAATAAAGTAGACTGACTTCTGATCAAGTGGAAGTTGGCTCTTGAATGAATGATATGCGGTTGTCCTGCTTAGTTATCTGCTCCTTAGTGCAAGCTGGTCTTGCTTGTATGGCCACCACTGTTACGACGACAACGACGACAACGACGACTACACCAGCAACAACAACAACAACTGTGGCAGGAGTGACGACAACAACAACGACAGCTACGACAACAACAGCTGCTACTGGTTAGTTTATCGAGTGATTACAGTAGTTGATTGGTTACTTTCCAGCATGCACTACCTGCAGTGTGGGACAGATTACATTTACTCCGGGAGATTTGACCCAAGGAACAGAGACCCCAACCAGTAGTGGGCCAGACACAGACGCCAATGGATGCCTGACTCTGACTCTAATTTGTCCTGCAACAAACCAAGGACCTATATTTATGCAATTTAACACGAACGAAGGTTTGTACTGTTTTAAAATTGCTCTTTAAATCTTTTCTGATACAGGAGGCCCCAGTGATCCTACCGGCAACGAAGTCGATGCTGTTGTGAACTGCGTTAATGGACAATGGATCTACTTGCCAATGAGTCAAACCCCCAGAGTTATCACTGAAGTTAACTGTGTGGCATCTATGAATGGTTAATATTTAATGTTTTATTAAATTGAATAAAACATTCTGTTCATTCAATTAAACTCTCACTTTTGTTTGGAGCGATTTTCGCAATGTTCCTACTACGTCCAGTTTCGAAGATTCAATTTTTTAATTAAGAATTTACCGGATGACCTAAATGAAACAGGAACACAGTGGTTTTTGGCCTTCCGTAACGGAAATTTAGGTGTATTTCGGATCTGGGATAAAAGTGAAAAAGACCTTGACTTCTTTAACTACGAGAGTGTAGGGGGAATGGTTCATTCTAGAAAAGCTGTAGTCAGATAACCGTTTCTTTCTGTTCACGGGCGGAGGCTGCGATATGATAACAAGGAAATCCGCCGAATGCTGTTCTTCACTCTCTAACTTTGTGGAAATACGTATAATAAAGGAGTCCGGTTCTGTCGATCGTGGCGAAATCGATGCTGATGAATAATAATCTTGTTGTTAGTCAGTAGCCGAGTCATAGGTTAGCATTGCAAAACATCCTGACGGTCGTGTTTCCCCACTGTTTGAATTGTTTTCACCAGGTTGAATTCATTTACCCCAAAAGATATTGATGTTGCCGTTGTTAAAAATGTGAATATATTTTGAAATGAATGGAACGCGCTCACCCGTTCCTGAGAGGAAAACACTTGCAATTTACTTGCGCATTGCACGTTCTGCAATTATAAGTTTCCATGGATTCTCATCGACAATTAATTATTATTCACGCCACTTTTGTCTCTTTTGAATAGATTATCGTGAAATTTGACTAATTAGTACATAGGTTTACTAAAGAAATTGATTTTCAGAAGAATTGGGAATGTCTACGGGTGTGAGGAGCAGAAAGAGCCAGCAGGTTAAAGATGATATATTGAAGAATGTCGATGAACTGAATCAATCTATTGACGAGTCAAAAGCCAGGCTATTGACAAAAAGGGTTGGTATCGAATCTGCATGTATTGTTAACGTAGAGATGAATTTCAGAAAGTGCTCGGATATATCGACTGGCTCATCATCTTCCTTGTCCTCGGAACACTTTATGGGGCTGTTGTTTACTTTGACCGACAAGCTCCTCCCGTTGTTCCAGGTAATCAGCATGGCAAATTTTCCGAGGAGAGAGCAAGAATAATCTTGAATCAGATTACGGCTCTCGGACCTCGTCCCTCCGGATCAGAGAACTTGGAGGTCAAGGCCTTCAACATCATCAACGATAAGCTGAACGAACTGCAGAAAGTCGCAGGTGGTGTTGGTGCGAATAGAGTTGAGATCGACATCGACAGACCCACTGGTTGTTTTGACCTGAAGTTTCTTTCCTCGTTTACTCTCTGCTACCACAAGATCACCAATATTGTTGCGAGGATAGGTCCGAAGAGCGGTCCCACGAAACACGCGGTTCTGTTGAACTGTCATTTCGACACATTGCCTGATACTCCTGGAGCCACGGATGACGCTGTTTCTTGCGCAATTATGATGGAAGTCTTGGAGAATCTAGCTTACTCGAAAGAAACACTCAAGAACGACATTATCTTCTTGTTTAATGGAGGCAGGTTCTTGTTTCTTTTTTTTCCGCTATATGGAAATATTCAGCCGAAGAGAACTTCCTCCAAGCATCCCATGGATTCATCACCCAACACAAGTGGCGTCATCAAGTGAGAGCTTTTATGAACCTCGAAGGGACGGGAGCTGGTGGTCGTGAGATTCTCTTCCAAGCAGGTCCTGGGGATTCCTGGCTGTTGAAGACTTATCTCGATAACGCTCCTCATCCGCACTGCAGTGTCATGGCCCAAGAGGTGTTCCAAAGTGGAATCATTCCATCAGACACTGATTTCCGAATCTTTCGGGATTATGGTCGTGTGTCTGGCTTGGACATTGCCTATCATAGGAATGGATGGCTCTACCATACCGAGTTCGATACTGTGCAGTTCATTAACCAAGGAGCCATCCAGAGAGCTGGAGACAACGTTTTGGCTGTAGTGAAGGCCCTGATCAAGTCTCCCTATTTCGAGCAACCCGCTCACTTCAATGAGGGCAACAAATGGGTCTTCTTCGACTTTGTTGGTCTCTTCACCGTTTTCTACAATGTCGACAATGGTTTGATTTGTTTCGTTTGTTTCAGTTCCGTAACCTTGATGTTGTAGGTGTCCTGATGAACGCAGCAGTCGTAGTATTTGTGATCTTTATTATCCAACGTCGGCTTAGTC
This sequence comes from Halicephalobus sp. NKZ332, assembly GCA_009761265.1. NCBI lineage: Eukaryota > Metazoa > Nematoda > Chromadorea > Rhabditida > Panagrolaimidae > Halicephalobus > Halicephalobus sp. NKZ332. Next base: position 9,633 of record VOSG01000690.1, on the reverse strand, counting down.
ACGGACAATACACTATTTGGGATCTGGGACATGCTTTCTTCGACCACACGGTTGCATTTATTGTTATGCTGGTTGCCGGATTGGTCATTGTGGCTATCGTGAGTGCTCTGGACCTCATCATGTGTTGGTATTCTACTCCAGAACTGGTCTTCCCGCTGTACATTCTTCCTATGATGATCGCTGGTCTCTGGGTTCACTCTGCGAATGCAGCGACGAAGTACAGTGGGATCGATGCGGAATTGTTCCATTATGATTCGGTTTTGATCATCTGGGCGATTTTGTTAGCAGCCATGACTTACGCTGGATTGGCGAGTTCCTTCTACATCCTTCTCCACGTGTTCTTTGCCGTTATCCGTGATCCCATAATCTACCTGCTTGGGAAAATTGGAGTTATTCGAAGTTGGTTTTGTTTAGAGGCTAATTAAGAGAAATCCGCTTTCAGTTGTTTCTCCTAAGAAGCTGCTCCTTGTTCAGTTTGCTTGCCTGACCCCCTTGATGCTGTTCATCAGCTATGCCGTCATGCTCTTCTTCGACTTTTTCGTTCCCGTAACGGGCAGACTCGGTGACTTGATCAATCCCGAGTTTATCATGATGCCGCTGAGTCTCTCTGTCGCCGCAACTATCGTTCTGTTCTCCAACAACCTTATCTACATCAGTAGAAATATGAAGTACTTCCTTGTGTGCGGTATCGCTCTCTTCGGAGTTTTTATCCTCCTCCTCAGCACAACCAGTCTTGGACACCCATACAAGTACGATCCCGAGAGTCCACGCCTCAGGAGACTTGTTACTCTTCATGCTAAGAGAACCATTTACGATTTCGATGGAAAAGTCAAGTCCTCCAGCACCGGTCTCTTTATTCAAGCCTTTGATTATCGCGGCATCGAAGATCTCCCAGATCACACATTCCTGCAGACTTCTCACCGTCCAAATTGTTCCGGTATTAAAGATGAATATTGCCAGCTGCCATATTATACAGCTATTCACGAACTCTTTCCTCCAGAAGGATCCCTCTGGGTTCCTGTCCCTGTTGGCCCAACGATCATCGATTCGTTGTCGATTGAGCTCCTCGAAAGACGTCTGATATCTTCAAATGTGCTGAATTTGACGTTTTCTCTTCGTGGTGGTGCCGACAAGCTCTCTCTCCACATCACTCCTCTGAATGGATATCGTTTGAAGAACTGGTCTTTCAAGGAGTTCGATCGAGATACATTTGGAGAGAGGAACACGTACTTTGTCTTCATGACCTACGGTAAAGAAGCCCCAGTTAGCCGAGAATTCTGGGTTCTTCTGGAAAATGTAATTCTATGATTTCATTGTGTTATTCATAATTTGATGGTTTAGGATAATCCAGCCCCATCGGATCCCGAGAAAACACCTTCATTGGAACTTGGAATCGCCACTCACTATGCTCATGGTCCCAATCAGAATTCGGAAACTCTTATCCAACTTCGTAATCTCTTCAATACCCGTCGTAAAACTCCTCATCATGCTATCGGTTTCTGGAAATGGGCAACAACACCTATCGGGGGAAACTCTGAGATGATTGTCAAGTTCTTCTAACCCAGTCGACTTGCTCCAGCATTCCTTGTTTTTCAAACTAGCCAGTTTCATATTTCTAAACATATCTAGTGATCTTAGTATTTCTATTTTGGTTTTCTGGTAATAGAAAGAATTTTTATAAATTATTATGAATTTGCAAGCTGTGGGTCTTGACTGTCTGTTTTAAATATTCGGAGACATTTGTATTGTGTTAAATTTAAGTGTATTTAGATATCTATCATGGTTAGTTTAGTTTGTTTCGGAAATCAGTTAGTTTCGAATATATCGTTTTCAGGATGTCTGAGAGTTTGTTGTTTAACAAGTTTCACAACGGAAATGACTTCTGAGACAGTCAAGTGCGATATTGGAGTGTGATAGATTTTTATTTCATTCGCTTAAAGCATTTCCACTCGTAGATTACCGTAATTACTAGAGTGAATACTATGAAAGTACACCGGAATATAGCGTAGAAGCTGCTGGGGGAGTGGGTCAGTAACATCAACGCTGTGAACATCCACGGGATGAGAAATAGCTGAATATTTTTTATTATCGCAGATGAGGGATGGAAGTAATTAAACTTACAGACCACAAGAAATGGGACAAGAGGAAGTATGGCCGGTTTGTGAGTAATCCGAATAGTAACAGGAGGGTGAAGAGTGTCCATGTTGCCGAGACGACTAACATCAACTCGGTCCCCCATCTGGAATGATAAAATTAAGAAGTTATAAACAAAGGCGAAAAACCTGATTTCATCATCTACAAGCATACCATTGCCCAGAAAGGTGAAGACGAAGCTATCGATGGTCACGTCGATGGAGAAGATAAATTGGATCAAAGCTAATATGGTAACGGGGGCTTTCAGAGATTGGTCGGGCTTTTCGCCAACTGCTCTCTCTTCTGGACTCAATTCGAGAGGTTCAATGACAACCACAGATTTATCAGTCTTCATTTTATTCGAAACCAAAACAATTTCCGGCAGTGAACTTATAAACACGAATTTATTTTCGAATCAAATTTGAGGCAGCTCAGTTGATTTCCATTCAGCAGAGTTGTAAATGTAAGCAAATGGAATGAGGGCGGAAAAGTAGAGGAAGATGAGAAAGCCGACGATAAAGGGAGCACCGCTGGCCATAGCTCCGATCGTTATGCAAACTCCTACTGGCCAAGCTACAATCTGCAAAATAACAAGTTGGATGTGAACTTGAAATTCGATACTTTCAAAGTTAAAAGACAACTTACCAAGGCGATGACGTGGTGCTTAATGATCCATGGCCGATTAAAATGGAGGAAGACGAAGACCAGAAAGAGGCTGAGGATCAGCAGGAAGATCAAACACATGAGGACGGCACACGCCCACCTGAAATGAACACGGTTATTTTGGATAGATGACCCAGAGAAGCGGACTTGATGAAAGCAAAGTCATAGTGAAGAGGAACATACATAGGCGTGTAATAGGGAACCAGGCTGTAACTGACTCCTTCGGTCACTCCGTGGAGGATTCCGAGTCCAGTTTCCCCCGCAATCAGGACTATCATTTCTGCTACCAACACTACCTGAAGATCGGAAAGTTAGAGGATAAAAAAACCCGGCTTTACCTGATAGTCCATACTTCCAGTTCTCGGCAAGGGTTCAGTCATGGCCATTTCGCCGAAACAACTTCAATTTCAATTTTAGTTCTACAGGTTTAGTGCCACCCGGCTGGTAGCTCTAGTCGTTTCGCAAAATTATGCAAATGTCGTCCGAGGTTTCCCTGGCAACGGAATACAATAGATCCTTGCTGTTGCCTATTCGGAATCGAGAAACTCTAGTCGCTTTAGGTCATGAATCTATAGCAACGGATTTCCAAATACACGGCAGTCAACAAACACGCTTGGAAGAGCACCGCTCCCGATAGAGATATGAGCCAGTCCCCATCGATTATCCCGATTTGGGTCCATTCCACCAGCCATCGGGCAGTCAGAATCCCGTGGAATATGGATACGACTATCTGAAATAATGGTTTTGGTCTTTGGTCTGTAACCTGTTAACTTACAGAAAAGAAAATGTGGGACAGCAGAAATCCGGGTTTGTGGCTGGAGAGCCCGAACATGGAAAATATACTGGAAGTCATGAGACAGAAGGAGAGAAGACAAGTGACTAACACAGAGGCACTGGGGTACTGTTGCTCTCCTTCGAGGCTGACTGATTGAGCTTGGGCTGAAGCTACCGCTATCGAGGCGATCAGTAGAGCTGTGGAAAGCACCAGCTCGATCAGTACCACTCCCCAGGTGGCCCCTCTTACCGACACCATCTGGCCGCCCGTTTTGAATCTGCAATTCTCCAAAAGTCTAGAAATTAAACAACTCGTCACGGCAAAAATAATCCTTAAAAGTGTGCACGAGTGGAAAACCTCTGTCACTTGTGGAAAACAATGGCTCATTGGAGTACTTAAGGAGAAGTGTTCTTAGGAAAAATTCAATTCTCGCGCATCCGGACTGACTTCCCGAGTATTTTGAGTAACAGACAATTGAGTCCCCTTTGCCTGCATAAAAAATACACAAAAGAACCGAGAAAAAGAAACAGCATTTGACTGAAATTCGAGCTCTTTGGATTTTTATACTTGAATCCGGAAAAGAGGCCCAATAAATGACGAATCCCAGGGTGCAATGGTCCACGAAATAAAGTAATAATTCTCATCTGCCTACATCTATGATTATTTTAGAGGAAAAAACAATAAGCTGAAGGGGATAAACAACAATGCCAAATGTGAAACCGGAGAGTAGAGTTATTGCCGCAGAAAAACAACGTTCCAGCGTAAAAAAGAACTCTGGACAGATTGATACCTCATATTTAATCATTTCCCTGTCCTTTGACCGGCGAAATGAGGGCTAATAAAAAATGGAAATGACATCTAACGAAAAGGAAATTCCGAGATCGGCAGTAAAGCGTTCCTCCAAGATGCAAGTTTTTCGGTTGCACTGCGTCAAAACAAGGATATAGGGCTGTAATAAATAGTAAATAGGGAATAAAATTGGCACGCGATTCTCGAGACTCTGAATATTTCAAAACCTAGAGAAGTCAATTTTTCAGAACTATCATTATCTCACAATCGTCATGGAGACACGCTCAAGTGTTAGGAACTTCGACAGAGGTTGATTGAACTGTCCTTGAGTCTCATAACACATTCCTGGTCCACGAGAATTCTTAGAGTTGGAAAAACAAAAATTGGAAAATCTTTGAAAACAAAGGAAGGGAGAATTGACGGGTAAGAAGAAAATACCCGGGGCATCCTTGGGAGGAAAACAGACTCATTTTAAAGAATAGACAAGTTAAAAGCTTTTAATTGTACCAAATCCAATAATTGAGTCCTAGGTGAAAGGCTGCACAGTAAGTGAATGCTGCATAACAATTACCGGGAAGAAAGGGATTATCGGGGAAAATTTATTTATCTTATTTTGCCGAACGTGTTAAATATGTCAAAAACTTATTACAGCATTATCGCAAGCGAAGAACATCAAAACAACCAAAAATGCCAATATTCATTTCACGGAAAATAATTCAGCGGTCAAAGGAGTTCCTTTTGGGCCAGATTTTGCAGAACGAAAAACAGTGCCAAATCGAGCACGAAATGTTTTCACGGTCTAATTCGAGTTCCAGCACTACAGAAAAAACGTCTATTTCTCGTGGATAAAGAACAAAAGTCGTTCTCGTTCTTGAGTTCTTTCGCAGAAATGTCAAAACACGTGTTGCTTGGAAATTGTAAAAGACACCATGGGGATCAATTCTTTCGACAACTGCTAAATACACAATTGATCGAATAATGGAGAGGGAATTAAGTCCAGTCGTATTTTAGCTGGATTACACCCATCCGCAAAAAGACCCTGCTCTGGCTGATTAAAAAGAAATAATTAATGAAAATCCTCAATTCGTAGTCTGTGAGACTTGTCCGACATTTCCCTTTTCAATTTCCAAGTCCAGAAGGGTCCCAAGGGCAGGGGTCTCGAAAACTCCAAGCAGTTGAACACACAGGAATTTTGATTATAAACAATGTGGAGAACTGGAAGTCATTATTCCCGATTTTGAATTTGAATTAATACTCGCGAAGTAATAGGATTTGAAAAATTGACCTTTAGACAAAGTTTCTGTTTGTCACTCACAATCCGCGACATCCGACAATTTTCTAATTTTTCCGGTGCACGTTCGAAAGAGAAAAGACAAAACCAGATTCTGACGCAACTGTTTCAAGCAGGATAAACCGAGTTTAACAGGAGGAGAAGCTGCAGGATAATTGCCAGCCACGCCGTCCGGTTGAAACAATCTAGAGAGAAAGCTATTTTCCTCCCTTTTGGGAAATTGACAAAAGCACCTCGGGGGGCACTGAGTAAATGTTCTATTCCGACTTGAATTATGCAAAAAAGTTAAACAATGTAGCTGCTATAACCAGAATTCAATATTCGGAGAAACCACTTTGAATTATTCATTTTTCGCTCTGGAAAAAACGTACGGCTGAAGGGATCGAAGATGAACCCTGTTTTATTCTATTAGTTGCAGTTTAAAAGTGCAATAAATCCTCTGAATATGCATCTTGTTTTTGACCAATTATTTAGTGCCAATTGCCCTTTTTGGTCGCATAGGAACTGCCTACCCTGTTTCTTGTGATGGAGATTTCGATAATCCGCAGATGTAACACCTCCTGTTGTCACATTCATCGAGGGATTTATATCTCTTGGAGTTTATCATGGCGCAGAGAGGAAAGCTGTAAGTCGGAGACTCTATTTGCTCAATCGGAGAAAGTGCGTTTTACCTATCATCTAGATTTCTTCACACAGCACCCGTTAATTTTGTGATTTCAGAGAAAAACTGAATCTGGAGCTACTGACTCAGCTAATTCCGTAAAAATTGGTTGTGCTAGTGGAAATAAGGTAGAGAGATATTACTGGCAAGGGCTGAGTTGACAAATGCATTTGGGATAGACATTAAAGTGTCGTTATATTTGAATGAGCAGTAATATTGTGTTAATGAATAGTTGTACTGGGTAGTATTGAGAATAATATAATTCTACTCGCTCTCGAGACTAGATAAAATGGTAAAGATACTTTTTGAGTAATTAGATGTTATATAATTATAAAATAAGAGGAATATCAACAATATATCGGTCTTTAGTGTTTTTAAAACTGAATTATTTTTGTGTTCAACATAAGCTCCAAAAGGAGTGATAATGGTAATCTTTTGCTTCCTCGGGAAAACCATGTTTTTGAACGAGAATAGAAAAATAATTGAGTTACTGTCAAATTGTTTTTACAATTCCTAATTGGAATTTAAGGTCAGTTACATGAGAAACAAAAAGGAACAAAAAAGTTAATTTTGTGACAGGCATTTCACTCATAGCATTTTAAACGAAACTTAAAACGAAAAAAGTAGTAATTCTAATCGCTTCTAATTAAACAACTATCAAATCCTAGTAAAACGAACAATTATCTAATTTTCAGAGAAATTTACTAAAATATCATTAATAATAAGATCTGCATGAGAAAGAGATCAAAGATGGATATTATTTTCATTTTATTAACATAAAATTCTTATAAATCTTTTAGATCTATCTTATAATGAACTTTTTTCAGTTGGAATTTCTTTTTGCTTTCATGGAGACTGTGGATCCTGTTTCTGAAGACGATGCCTTCGAGAATCCGCAGATACAACGATATCCATTACTACAATCTTCGGCATACCAATATCCTTTAGAATCAATTTTAGCACAGAGAGGAAAGTTGAAATTCATAGGTTCCCCACTTGCCCAGTTGAAGAAGGTTGTGTTTGCTCCGTCGTCTAAGTTTCTCCATACGCCACCCATTGAATTTGTGACTCCAAGGAAGAACGTTGAATTTGGAGCTATTGACTCAACTAAATCTGTAAAAAACAATTCTCTTAATAAAACTCGGGTAAAGATATCTTACCGGCAAGAATTGTATTGATAAATGCATTCGGAACAGACATTAAGGTACCGTTATAACTAACTGCACAATAATATTGTGAGATTGAATAGTCACGCGTACTATTCACCAGAGCAACACAATCCCACTTGCTTCCCAAGCCAGAAGGGATAGTGTAAGTACCATTCGAACAATCAGCCATCACATAGTTATTGCCCAAAACCATCATCAGAAGAATAGCAATTTTCAGCATTTTAAGACCCAAATATTTTTAATTGTCTCTCAATTCCTAAGATCAAGACAATAATGAAGTAGATTAATTGATAATGAAACTTATAAAAGCAGTTAAATAATTCTTATAAGATTTGAAAAGAGCGATAATAGTTATCATAGCCTTTGTCTTTTTAGAAAGCGGAACTAGATAAAATAAGAATTGCTTTATTGTATATTTGTGAAGGAAATAAAAAGTATTCAGGTTTCGGTAGTAAATAATTATAATATGATCCTCGAGAAGATATCTACTTTCATTTGGTGTTTACAATAAAGGTTCTTATAATCATTTCCATGCGGATAATTGTCATGTTGAGATTATAGCTATGATATTAGATGATTTGAATTTTTTGATCTCATTGAAATAATCTTAAAAATATTCCCAATCAATTTAACTAAAGAGATTCACATAAAGTTTGAGGGAATACCCAAAATTGTTTAAAATTTTTATTCCTTTTAAATTTGCAAATGCAGTGTATTAGAAGTTTTGATGTTTTTTTATTTAATGAAAATTTAATTCAAGAAAATTAGTGATAAGGAGTACTGAATTTTTATTGTACACGAGACTTTTTAGCGTATTTGATTTCTTATCACCAACACATTGACATTAGGATCTTCATTTCAGGTATTAACGACTTTTGAAAGAATTTCCTTTTAATAATGTCCAAGATTGTCATATTTCTGTCAATTCTGACTTTGTTACTTCATCAAGCGACTGCAACTTGTCCTAATGGCACAGATACCCTTCCACCTGTTCTAGGGAGCAACTGGCCATGTATATCATTATCGAACAGGAGCAATATTTTTACAGATGCCGAGTATTATTGTGAAGAAAAAGGTGGCCGTCATCTTTCTATCCCGAATGGATATGTCAATGCTATTATTACAGGTAAGATTAAACCTCATTGTCGTCAATGGTGAATTCTTTTCTACCATAACACGATCGATGTCATTTTGCTCTTCTGGTGATAGATTTGCCATTAGCGATACTTTTTTCCAAATATATTATTAATTTCAGATTTAATAAGCTCTGTTTATCCGAGTCAGAAATTCTGGTTAGGAATTACTCGAATGGTAGGAGGAGTGTGGAAGAATATAGACGACGGACAAAATACAACTTTCTTCAATTGGGGGAGCGGACAACCAGACACTCATTACGGTTATAATTGTGTTTATATGAATTCTCAAGGCTATTGGTATGCGGACGATTGTGCTGCTGGATATTATTATATCTGTGGTGTTTCCGGATCTAATGAAACGGGATTTATTTCTCATTCAAAAAAGGAAGAGTTAATTTCAGTCGTATCTGATAAAAAGAATTAAGATTCAATAAATTAACTATCATGCTCAGACATCTTAGTTTTCCTCACTATCATTTTAGTAGCACATTTTAATAAAAATAGAAGTATCACTTTTTATTATTGTAAATTTATATTCTTTTAAGAATTTAAAGAATAATTTACCTTGTTATTAGAGACATTTAAAATAGCATAAATGATAAATGAAATCTGAGTAATAAAGAAATCGAAGATAATTAACACATATTTATATGAGAGATTATTTACTTTAGACATCTCTGGAGTCATTGAGGCAGATTCTTCAGATCGTCCCTGTTCTGAAAGGCTCCGAATTCTATGAAGATGAAATTTTAAAAGTTTTATTATATTATCCCTGAATCTGATAGATACTGAGTTAGGGAAACAGTGATGGAAGATACCAGTTGTTTATGATGCACACAACATATTTGATCTATCCAGTCTCTTATCGCCAGTATATCGTCATCAGTATTCTTCTTTAGGTAACAATCTGTTTTCAGAGATAGTCACTGTTGGTGATGCTCAAGATCGTCACATTTCTACTAATCCTAGCTCTACTACTTCATCAAGCAACCGCGGCATGTCCTAGTGGCACAAAC
>VOSG01000689.1:0-13826 GCA_009761265.1 Halicephalobus sp. NKZ332 | reverse complement strand
TTCCAAGCTTCTGAATTCCACTTGGAAAAAATTTATTTGTTTGTTTTTTTATGGTATCATAAAGGACATGATAACGGTTGGCGTTAAGATTATCCCAGGGTCCATTTTGAATCTCTGAAGTAAAGAAAATATTTAGAACGTTAAATCTACACTTTTTGACATTTTTCCGGAAAGAATTTACAGAGAATTCCAAGACTCAAAGTTCCTATTGAATTTTTGAAATTTTCATTAAAAAATTAAAAATTAATTGAACCTCGAGCATAATCTTCCTTGAAATCCAGTATTTGTTCTCCTCTCGGTCCGAAGGCTTTTTCTATTTCTTCAACCCCATTATACATGCGGCATCCTGCTGTACCAACAAGTCTGTCTTCTTCATCAAAAATCATGAAAGTTAGTTTATCAGTAATTAGCTCTCTAACTCTTTCTCTGAACATCGGGATCATTTCTTCTGTTGTTGCTCCTGGAAGAAATTATTGTATTATTAATCCTTTGAGCTGGGAGTGTAACAAGTGTTGTGTTTTATAGATTTCATAATTCTGGATTGAATGATATAGAAGATTTTAAAAACTGATTTTGATCAAAAACTCGATTTCTATATCCTCCTAGTACTAATTGTTAAAGCACATGTTAGGAAAGTAAATCAACATATAAATTCTAAAAAAACGTAAGAAAAGTAGCTAAAATTTATTATGAATAAGATTGTGTTGATAATTTCAACTTTATTCGACTAAATAAAAATGAATTTGTTATTTAATTTAATAAAAACAAACTTACCAAGTTTAACGTATAAAGGATTGGTATTTACAAATATTCGACATACTAGAGAAGCTATAGTTTCAATATCCTTGAAATCGGCTTTCTCGATTCTTAAGATTCTTCCGGATTTTTCCGTCTTCCAATAAGGTAAAACAACTTCCCTTTCCCCTTGTCTCTTATCGGTGATGAATTCCGAAGACCAAGGAAGCTTATTTTTCGGAAGAACAGCAATCGAAGAGCATCTTCGAAGAAGTAACATTCTTTAATGTAGAAATTGGACTGGAAAAAGATGACAATAGATAGTCTATATACTCGAACAGACTGAAGAAACAAATACTTTTGGGGCGGGTACATAATTTTATTTTCACTTTTCGAATAGTATTTTTATCATTCTATTTAATTCTAAATATATAATTGTATTTGAAGATACAGTTTAAATTACGTATTGAAAAGCATGAGATCAAATTATTTAACAATTTGAGAGGAAAAATAACAAAATATGTTACTTTCCCATTATACATCCGCATTCTTCCGGCACGGAAATTTTTTCGATGTATTTCAACACATTTTAACGCTCTTTTTTCGTTGTTTAATGTTCATTTGTTCAATTTTTATGAATCTGAAGCTCTTTAAACTGCGGATGAGTTTTTCTATCAAGAAGCTTGGACAACATCTACCTTCTTTCTTATTGAAATGCATATAAATCGCTTTATCCAAATCTTGCAAAGTGATATCACCACTGTGGCATAGATGCCTGATTCTAGCTCAAAAGCCTGTTTTCTACGCATAATTGCAATTTATATCACACTTTACTAAAAAGAGAACATTGGTTTAAAAACAGCGAAACATTTCCATACCGGGAGGATGGGGGCGTTAATGGGAAAGCACCATTTTATGTAACAAACAAAAAACTTCAAAATTCATCTCTTTCTGTGTTGGGCAGAGGATTGTTATACCTTGCATGAACAGTTAGGAATTGAATTTTAAACAGAAGCTGATAAATCATAATGAAAGAATTGCAATGAAATTAGTTATAGATTTAAAAAGTGACGTAATTTATACTGGTTGTTATTTCGAAGAAATGGAAAGAAATTTATTATTTACAAAAAAATAACAAAAAATATGAATTTTAGAAAAGCATAGTTTAACAAACTATCCGGTGGTTACTCTGTGCATACAGTATTGCATAACAATATTTTTAAAATTATCTTTTCCATCTTCACTCATTTATTGTGTTCGAAATCAAACCAAATTTCCGATGCCTTTATTTTGCAGAAGAAGACGAAGAATTTTTGAGCTTAAAATACAAAACTTAGAAAGGCACAAAGAAATAAAAGAAATAAAATTGCAGCTAGTGAAGAAAATTCGACCCGAGAATTGATTTTTAAAATTTTTGGAAGGAAATAAATAAAACAGGAATGCTAAATTTCATGGACCTTGGCAGACCTTAAGGACCTGAAAGGCTGTTGTTCTTCGATCATATTTAGACCTGCTTTTTCGTTTCCATCTTCCATAGTTTCTTGAAGGTGTTTTTGATGAAGTCCTTCTCTCGAACTGTGGGCGCTTCTGAAGTTGGTTTGGCAGCAGATAGCGCGACAACAGCAAATGAAACAAACGACGGCCGCAAGAGTGACGATTCCGAGGAGAAGGACGATGGGAAGACTCATTTTCGCGATGAATCTCTCTGGAATCGACTTCTCTGGGGGCTTTACTTGAGGGCAGATGAAGAAAACTTGGTCCGTGTCCGCGAGCATGATCGGTTTGCAAGATCTAGCACATGCTTCTCGGCAATGAGGTCTTGTGGAAAACAGTTTCATGTCTATAAAAATTGTTTTCATACAAGTTACTCCGTATTCTAAGCTCTACATTAATACCGAAAACATAATTATAGTTATTTCTGTATATCTGAACGTCTTCCTAATCATATTTCCCACGACTCACCTTCATTAATAACTTCCATATGAGACGACCATTGGAGACTACTGTCGTCAGTGTGAATGACCCTCATTTCGGGAGGAGTCGCCACAGGAGCACTGTAGGAGGAAACAAAACTCCCGGTCAAAATCAGAAGAAAAATACTTTGTTTCATTTTGAAGATCAAGTATTGGAGATCTAAAAAAGCCAATTATCAATTCAAAATGAAGTAAATTCACAAATCATAAAAGAAAATCAATTTTAAATTGATTCACGAACAATAAAACGTGGAAAAATCGCGATCGAAAGTCAGAACAAACAAGCTAGAAGGTGCTAGAACGCCACTCCTTCTCGAGAGTCCTCACCTAGAAAACGCGAAACAAAATTTTCCTATGTTTGTAAACAAAAACTCTTCGAACTGTATGGAAGTAAAGTTTTTGGAAAAGTTTGTATTTATTCTTCAAGGAAACGGGCACCCGGATCATTCGATTAATTTGCTGCCGATGGCAACGAGAACGGGAATGAAAAATTTAATTTCGGCTTGTTGTAGTCAAGGGAAAGGAAATAAGGTGATGTACTTGAAAACTGAATCAACAAAATTCAGAAATAAAAGTAATAAAATTGGAATAAATAACTTAAATTCTGTCAGAAGATCAAAAATGAAGAGAAGAAATGGTCGAGATGAAAGAAGTCAACAGTGCTTATTCCCCCCGGGCAAGATCACTAGCAACCCAAAAAACACGAGGGTCCCTAATTAGCCCGTCACCAGGGAGTCTCTGAAGTGTCGAAAGTCCAAGGTGCAAATTGCGGATCTAGTGCTGACCACCTCTGGGAGAAAACCAACAAAAAAAAGAGTACTTTCGGGTCTTTGAAGAAGAACAAAAATGGATAATTTCGGATCTCTTAGAGAAAATCAACAGAATAAACAAATTTAGACCTGTGAAAATAAAACTGAACAACTTTGGACCTATGAAAGAAAATGGACAAAACCAACAGTGTTAGACTCTGTGGATCGGCATAAAAACTCGACACTCGAAGTTCCCTCTTGTCCTCGCCGGTTCTGTCAACATTCGCGATGGCGCCAGAAAACATGAATCAACGAGTATCCAGGAAGGTGCTCAGTTGGGTCAATGAGTAATGAATGGGCATGTAAAGAGGAATGAAATGTTTAGAAAAGTTGAAAGTTCTTTAGATTTTGTTTTGATTAGCAATGATTTGAAAAATGGATACGATCTAAAAAATATAGGGACACCTCATCAAAAATAATGACAAAAAACATGGATCAAAGAGTACCAAGAAAGTGGATACTTGGGTTAATGAGTGGAGAACAATCGTACAAAGAAGAAAGAGCATTAGAAAATTTTTAAAATTCCATCTTGATCAAAATATCTTAAAGTATGATTTAGAAATATGAAATGTTTCACTCGAAATAATATGAATCACCGAATATGGAATACAGTACATATTTCAGTCAACCAATATCTAAAAAAGTAATAAAGTTATCGAAAGATTTTAAAACAATAGATTTAGGCATTTAAAAAATTCTTCAAAGACCTCTCTGATCAAAAAACAAATACAAATTGAAAAGTAGAAATGACCTGAGGAATTTGAGGATATCCTATTTAGGATGGCGCCAGAAAACATGAGTCAAAATGGATCGATATGAGTCAGACAGAATTGATATGAGATGTATAAATGAGTATGAACCAATATAAATGAATATAACTTAGTATGAATTAATCGAGATACATACCTTGATCGATTAAGATCGAATTATGTAAGAAAAAAGGAATTATTTTAAGACTTTTATACATCAAGTGCAGAAGCTCGGGAAATCCTTATAAATCTTAATTTCGATCGGAAAAACAAACAAAAATAGAAATTGAAAAGTATAAAGTTTTCCTCAAAAAAGACTACTGTATATAATGTAATCAATGATCATATAGAGAAATTTAAGAGATTGTCGAAAAACCCTTTGTAAACTTGACCTTGATCAAAAAATAAAATAAATAACCCAAAAAATAAAGATCCTTCTTTCGAAAAAATGCTAAATCAAAATATGTTCAAGTCGGCTAAAAATAAAGAAAAATAAAAATAGGAAACCTGAGAAAGCAAAAATTTTTCGCTCTCAAAACGGCGCCAAATAAAAATCCGTTCAGGTCGGCAAAAAAACAAGCAGAAACACGATCAGAGAAGCTTCTTTGTACAGAGGATCGAGAAGCCGGATTATCCCTCCCCTCTTCGGTCTTCCTGACCATGTTCCGAAAAATTTTCTCAAAAAAAGAGTAAACTTTATTTACAAAAGTTATTATTTTTCTTTCCGAAACGGGGGAAGTCCAAGAATACTGTAATCTTGGATAAATAAGAAATAAATATTAATCCTTTAATTTATAAACACGGCTTAGTAACATTTTATATTATGGGATGGCAGAGGGGGTTGGACGGCACGAGGAAAGTCTTCAAGATGGAGTCTAAAATAACAAAATATAAAAACGAAGGTCATTAGTCTAGTTAAAGGGTCAGGAAATAAATTTATGATGTAGAAATAACTTTTGAAATTTTTGCTTTCAAAAACAATTTCTGGAATTTATCCTCAAAAATGAAAATCAGTGAATAATCGGATAAAAAAGTATCATTTTCACCACAAAAACTTTTTGGTTTGTTTCTCGACGAAGAATTTTTGCTAATTTTCGAAACATTTTCCATGACGAAAAAAATTTTAATCTAATTTTCCTTTAATTATTATTCTATGAAGATAAATTTCCAAAAAGGTTTTGGAGCGAAAAACGTCTGACTTTAATCTAATATCAAGGACAAAATTACAACTTTTAATTTAATCTCCAGAGGCTTTTTGGTCCCAAGCGGAAAAAAGTAATAAATTTCGGAAAAGGTTCTGAGACGAGAGATATTTGACTTTATCTCATATCAAGGGCAACATTATAACTTCCTTAATTGGATCCCCTGAGGTTTCCTTGGTCTAGATTCTCTCTTTGGTCCCAGGTGGAAAAAAGAAAAAGTAATAAATTTCAAAAATAGAAACGTAAAAAACAAGAAAATTCAGAATTTAAGAGAAACAGTTTCAGAATAACAATTCACCACTTTTCGAAAGTGGAAAAAATTAAATTAGCAATTAAGAAGAAAATTAAAAAATGAAAATTTAAAATTTAAAAATTAGAAAAAAAATAAAACTTAAAATAAGAAGAAAAAGTCTAATTTAAAATTCAAAATCAAGAAAATTTTAAGTCGAAATTAAATGAGAAAATTAAAAACTAAAAGGATATCGGAAAGGCCACAAGGCGTCAGTTCGGCCAAAATTAAGTCGAGGTCCTCCCTGATTAGTGAAGATTAAATTGGTCCACATTTGGACCCTCGCTGACAGAGTACCACCGTAGTGACAGGAAATTTGCGCAATCCTTAATTGGTCCTTTCCAGAAAATTAGCACTTTTAAAGTTAATGATCTGTAATCACAGCTTAAAACTTTGACACGAAAACAATAATTAGAACAAAAATGGAGTTTACATAATAAAAGTTGAAATAAAAATAAGAAGTTTAATTTAAAATAAAATTTAAAATAAAAACTGTAATTTGCACGCAACACTCGAAAAAGGAATAAATAGGTTGAAATCATTTGTTTGAAATAATAATTGTCTTTAAAAAATAATTTTCCTCTAAAAAGCTGGTTTTTAGGGTTTTTAAAAGTTTTGTTTAAAAAATGAAAAAATTTCCACAGAATTAAAGGTTAAAAACAATTTCAAACCAACCACCTGTCTTTTGGAAGCGTTGCATGTAAATTACAAAGTTTATTTCTATTAATATATTTTTATTTTTAAAATTTAAAATTTAATTTTCTTTTATTTTTAAATTTGGAAGTTTAAAATTTAAAGTTATTAATTTTTTTACATTAAATTTAATATAAGTGATCACCTATTTTTAGAGAATAAAATAAAAATAAAACTTCATCTGTCGTTATTTTCCTTAAAAATAATTTGGTATCAATGCAGAAACATCTGTTAAATTCGAAGGTTTTTGGTTTATAAATGTCATTTTTTGTTTCAGACAAGAACAAAACTTCCAAATAGCCAGAAGTTGATTTTCTCACGTATCCGGGGAAATTTCGATTAAAAAAATTAATACGTCATTGTTGAAAAATTATTCAATACACAATTTCAAAAAAACTGTCTCGATGTGAAAAGCTGTTATTTCAGAAAGGAAATTTTAAAAAACCATTTCAATACAGAAATCTTAAGACAGTATCCTGAGAGGAAAATATCGATGTGATTCATGTCCTAGGAAGAAAAGTTCAAAATGAGTAATGTCTCAGGACGAAAAGTTTAGCGTCATGTGTCTCGGCAAAAAAGTTCAAAGTGAGTCACATTCCAGGTCGAAAAATTTGATGTTATTCATATTCTGAACAGAAAGCTTTAAGATAATTCATATCTCGAGAAAAATTCAATTTTCAACCTTGAACTTGGACTATCAACTTTGGCATTATAAAATTGGAATTTTTAAGTGAATAATTGTTTTGCTTCAAAATAAAAAAAAGCCTCAGAAAATTATCTTTTTTGAAATCTATTTTTATGCATTTAATTTTACAATCAAAGGTGGATTAATGAACTCAGGTCAAGGCTCAAAAATCCTACAAAGAAAGTCTACAAGATGTCCTAGATTGAACTTAAAGGTCTAGTATGTGATCTGCCACTGAGGAATGGCTCAACAAAAGCAATAAAGTAGTATAAAAGTAAAAAAGTGAAAGTGATAAATTTCTGGATTAAGTAATTCTAAAGATCCTAAATGCCAGAAAACAAGGGGAAACTGGTACGAAAGTCGAAAAAAAAAATGCATAAATGAACGTTCAAAAAAAAACAAGGAAAACACGCAAATTTCACATTTTTCAAAAAAAAAAACAAGGTGGAAGGAATCTGTTGCAAAACTGGAGGGAGGGGTTCCCACGAGGTTAGGGTTCCTCGATAAGTAGAAAGGAATTTTTAAAGAAAAAGATCAAGAATGAAACGGTGATTTTTGAAATTCTTTGTTATAAAATTCAGGCTAATAAATTTGAAGTAATCTTAGCACGAGTTTTTGAGAAATTCATAGAGTTGTTGATTTCATAAATTAATTCCAGGGTCGTATTGTCATGCAATAAAGAAATAAAAATTATAATGAAAGGGTCTCAATACGGATATTCCAATTTTTAGGAATCCTGGAGTCCTTAATTTCAGACTTAATTCAAATTCCAGTTTTTTGAGGATCAAAAATAATTTCCTCGTTGAAAATAAAAAGCAAATTCGAATTTCAATAACCCTCGAAAGTGAATCGGAAAAGCAAAAGTTGATGACTATGTAATTGGACAATAAAACTCGCGAACAATTTCATTTTTTGACATTGACTCTTCCTGAAAGTTTTTTGGGAAGAACAAAACAATTTATTTTCGACGGAATTTTTCTTTTTAAAATTTATTGAATTCTTTTAAACTTTAAAAGTACATGTAGAATTCCGTTAATTTAGATCCTGATTGGAAAGTTCTATAGATTCTTTCCGAGACAATTGTTTCAAATCGTTACGACAAACGCCTGTTTTTTACAATAACAGATCCGGACAGGTGCACCAATAAAAGTGTCAATTTTTCTTTGGGAACATTCTGGATTCATATTAATACAATCTTATGTAACAAAACAATCGACCCGAACTCAAACAAAAAAACATCTGCAGAAAATTCTGAATTCAATTCATATCAATTTCTATTCCTTAATTCCAGTAATTTCAAAAATAAAATTTTTCATCACTTTAAAGCCATATTAACAATTCATAAAAGGAAGAATTCAAGAGTTCATTTGTCACAAAATTGCGCACTTTTCGAAACTTAGAATTTTCAATTTTCCAAAGTTTCTAAATTCAGACTTTTTCAAGTTCCAAAGTTCGAAAATTCCAAAGCTTCCAAAAACCCCAATTCTCCAAAATTCAAACTTTTCAATGCTCCAAAATTAAAACAAGAAGGGCACTTGAAAAGAAAGAATGGTCGAACAACGGCCCGATTCTCACTTTCTATAAAAGGACAAAACGGGATGAGGAAGAGGTTTGGGAAGGGGTCTAAGAGGGACTTTGATCTGTCCGATTTTCACCTTTTAAAAGGGGTTGGGAAAGCGGCTTTGATCGATCCGATCTCGAGCCCTTGAGCAGATTCCCAAGAATCTCAATCAAGCGAAAGCTATAAGGAAGGGATATGGTAAGGAAGTAAGGGGTTAGAAGTAGAGTTAGAAGAAAGAGATATTGAGAAATAATAAATGAGAAGAGGAAGTGGAAGGGAGGGGGTCGAGATGATCGAAGAGATAAGATGAGAGGATTGATGTCAGTAGAGAGCTAGGATTATAGTTAGGATGAGGATAGGGGTTAGGATCAGAATCAGGGTTTGGGTAGAGTCAGGGTCAGGATGGAGATAACCGGAGAAAGATGAGGATTAATGGAACAGGAAGAGGATAATTTATGCCGGATCTAAAGTAGCACCTATTGTACTCGGATTTCTTTGATCCCGGATCGAAAACACGGGTAATTTGTCAAGAATAATAGAAAAGATAATGACTGCTGGAAGGATTAAAGATTTAAGGTCAAGTGGAAAGTGATTCCGGTATCTTTGATGATTTATATTTTTCTAAAAAAATTAAATATCCAGAATAAAAGTAATTTCATGGTTTTTTTTAAATTCTCGATATTTTTTAATTTTTTAGAAGTTTCC
Organism: Halicephalobus sp. NKZ332; assembly: GCA_009761265.1. Lineage (NCBI taxonomy): Eukaryota > Metazoa > Nematoda > Chromadorea > Rhabditida > Panagrolaimidae > Halicephalobus > Halicephalobus sp. NKZ332. Next base: position 4,425 of record VOSG01000689.1, on the reverse strand, counting down.
CAACATATTTCATCATTTTCGACACTTTCCTACTGACCTGTGACAATCCATTAGCAAGATCTGGGCACTTGAGTCAAACACTTGTTTTTTCTCAATTGTTTTCTTCCCGCCAAATTCCCAAAAAACAATACTGTTGTAAAAAATTAAAAATAGACTTTTCGACGAAATTATCTCGAAACGAAAATTCATGATTCTTCGCTAGTCAAAAGTCATCCAAAACAAGAAAACAAAAAAGTAAAAAAGTAAAAACAAGAGTGAATTCATTTTGATTGTTGTTCACGAAGACTCCCGTCCTTTAAAATGGCATTTTACAAGTTTCTCATTTTTGGTCTAGACCAGAAAAAAACGAAAAGCCAGACCTCGAAGGAACGGCGGAAGAAGTTAGAAAAATTTTAAATTTTAAATCCGTAAATTTAAAAGTTTAAAAACTATTTGATTTGCATTTTGATGAACTTCTGGGATTTTTAAATTAAAAAGAATTCAGATTTTTAAATCACATTAGTAACTTTGACTATTTAAAAATGAAGATGAATTTTAAAAAACGAGGAAGATGATTTTAAAAGAGGAAATAAAATGAATAAGCGTATCATTATTAAAAACGAAAGACTATTCTGAGTCATGTTTCATGCTTTTTATCGTATAGCTAATTATCGAAACTAGGATTTAATAAAAAAATTTCAAGTTTGAAGTTCTTTAAAATAATATAATGTGAATTTAAAAAATAATTATAGTATTATCGAAAGTAAAAATCCATTCTGAGCCATATTTTATATTCTTTTTGCCATGTAGTCGATTTTTAAAATTTAGATTTAATAAAAGATTAGAATTCCAAAGTTGTTCTGAAATAATAAATTATAAATATGAAAAATGATTAACTTTAATACTATCGAAGCCAAAAGTCCGTTCCGAGTCATTTTTTATTTTTTGTCATGTAGTTAATTATTAAAACTTGAATTTAATAAAAAATTCTAGGCCCAGAAAGTCATCTAAAATAATGGAATTTAAAGTTGGACAAGAAAACGAATGACTTTAGTATTGTCAGAGTCGGAAACTTATTACATATACTTTTCTAAAATAATATTAATAGTTTGAATTTAAAAACAGATTTAAAGTTCGAAAAGTACTCTACAATAACTACAGAACAATATAATCAAACACCTACTTCATCATCTTGAGGATCAAGAGATCATTATCAAAAAAGTAAGAAAAAGAGACAAACCTGTCACAAAGAGTGTCAAAAAGATGGAAGACTTTTGATCTAGATACGATAAAAACTAAAAAAGGATAACGGTGGTCGAAGAACTCAAACAATAGGTTTTTAGACAACAATGATCCACCCCAGGAGATCCGGCTTTAGTTTTGGTTTTGGCTTTGGCCCGATCGCGAAAGTGGGGTCTTGTCGAGGCCAGTGTGTCCTCTTTTGGAACTTTGGCTTTTGGCTTCCGTTTAGCCTCTTTTGGCCTAGGTCTCTTTTGAACCTTGGCTTAAGCTTGTGTTCATATCCTTTTGTAATGTTGGCTTCTGTTTACCTTCGAAAGTGATCAAACAAAAGCTCAGTTGGATGTTTTTGGTCAAATATGACCGGTAAACTTTGTTTCCAACAGAGAGTTTTTTTATAATTATTCGGAATGAATTTAGACAAAGCTAGAATTTTAAAAAACAAAAATGTTCCAAAGAAATTTTGAAATTTACAAAAATTAATCCTATGATTTCACAGTAATATTTTTTTACTTTTTATGACGATATATTTAATAAGATTGAAAAAACTTTGAATAGAGTCTATAAAAAATTCAACTATTGCAACTCGATACTTGTTCAAGAAACTCAAAAATTAAAAACTAAAAACTAGAAAAATTAACAAACGAAGAAATTTAAGAAAAACAAAAAAAATTTCGTGGGAGGACAAAAAAATGTTTTGTGCCGAGATAAAAAAAAGATTTCGTAGAAGGACCAAAATGAGAATGAAACCGTTCTAATCCAAAATAACAAATATCGATGTCCAATGACAAATGTCACCTTGTCAACTGCTGTTCATTCGTCTCAATACCAGAAATTTGGAACAATGTCATCTTCCATCAAATTCACCTAGCAAAACAGACTTGCAAAGGAAATCCCGAATTTCTTACATAATCCTTTGATTACTGGCAAATCTCATAACACAAAAATCGGGATTTTTTCTTTTCAAGATTAATAATTCGAAATTTCACCTTAAAAATAAAGATCAAAGAAATATTTTAAAAAAAGTTGTCCCTCCCACGAAACATCTTCAAAGGATCAATTACCAAGTTCATAGTTAGGAAATATATTAAGTACTTTTTTCAGGATCACTACTTTAGAATTTTCCTTTAAAAAGTTAAATGAAGAAATTAGACTTCCACGAAGAGTTTTTAAAAGTCCAACAATAAATATTATAATTTCGAAAAAACAATATACCTCTTAATCTAAATTCCATTCAAAATTCATTTAATAAATTTCTTCGAAAAGATCTTGAAAGTAAAATATCTTCATATTAATACAGAGTCGCATGTATTTTGTAATAAAACGATCAACAATGCGAAATTTCGAAATTCGAGATCCTTTCAAAGCTCTAAACTGGGACTAATTAAAAACAATTTTAATTTTCAAAATTAAAATCAACAACATCGAACATGAAAAAGGAGATTTCGTAAACTCCAAAGGGATTAAATTTTAGAAAGGTGAAAAGTCGCTTTTGTTTAAAAAATGAAAACTTTATTCAGAGTGGAAAATGAAATTCGAAACTTTAAGGGCCTTCCGGAAAGTCAGGTAAGTCAACTTTTGGACAATTGTCAAGGGTCGAAAATAAAGTCTTCTTAAATAAAAAATGCTTTAATACAAAGAATTTTCTAAAAGATCTTTCAAAACGTTTTAAACCTATTTTTGAATGTAACTATTTTTAAGTTAAAAATATTCTAGACTAAATCATGTTTTGAGAATGTTTCGAAATAAAGAATTTTTTAAAGATAATGATTTTTGAGATGAGTGTTTCGAAATGGAGTTCCATAAAAGTTTGAAATATAAATTTTATTTAAATAAAAATGTTGCAAAAATAACGGTTTTGAATATAACCTTTAAATATAAAATAAAAAGACTCCAGAGTGTGGGAAGTTTATGAATATGAGAACATTCCAAAGTATAAGACTCTTTGAGTCAATATATTAAAGACGAATCAGTGTTTTTCAAAGATGAAAATATTTTAAAAAAAAAGCTATTTAACATTAAAGATCCAGAGTATAGGAATTCTATACATGTGAAAACATTCCAAAATATAAGCATCTTTTATTGAATTAATCGATTGAATGAATCAGTTCTTTTGAGAAAACGGCCTTCGAAGGTTTTTGATAAGACCCTCTTTCCCTTTTTTAGAGAGAAATTTTGAGATCATCTGACTTGTTCACTTCTATTTTATACAAATAATCTTGTTATCAAGGCGATCGTAAATGAAGAAATGGCTATTAATATGGCCCGGAACTTATCAACAAAGTCAAAACTTTCTAATTCAGAAATAACTGGGCTCCAGTCCACAGTAGCCCTTGTACGGTATATGATGAATTTTAGATTTACTTTTATATAGTACCAGATATTATTTACAGCAATTTTTATACAGTATAAAATGACATCTACACTAATTCTAGCATTAAAATAAAAGAAATCAACACAGAATTGTTAGTAATAGGAAATCTGATTTCTATTCGGGACCATTTGAACGAATTTCTTCGTAAATATCATGTAAAATCTAATTATTTTTGTCTATCGTAAATATACCTATTTCTATTTGTAATGAAGAATTAGTTCGAATGGTCTCGAAAAGAACTTGATTTTTTCCGGAATAATTTAGAGCTGGAATTTTTCAATAAAACCTTTCTTGGTTTGATTTCGAAAGAGGTTTGAGGAGATAAAGTGCAACATTTCCTTCCCGGAAAATTGGTGAAAATTTATAACTCGAAAGAAGTTGATCTATTGACTGAAAAGAATGGCTGCCGATGTCGAAAATCCCTTCTCGTTCATCGACGAATATCCGGAAATGATGGATCTTCGAAGAGCCCCTGACGGATAGAGATAGGTCGCCTTCCTGAATTTATTTTTTAAATTAATATTATATTATAATGGAAATATTAGATAATTTTTCTACAAGATTGCCTTAAAATAGATTAGTTCTATTAGAAAGTAAAATTAGAAATCACCTTAGTTTCGGATTGCCTAACAAGAAAATCCCCGATCTCGCCCTTACTCAAGAGCAGTTCCTCGGCAAGGATTCTGGAAGTTTTCCCGAAGAACCAGCTTTTTTCTGAATAAATTTGAGACCACCGAAATCCAGATCCCTTGTGATTACCATATCCAGATGGTTCCTGAGTATATGCTGGAAGTCCTTCTTGGGTGCAGTACTCGTGAATCTTAGGTTCCTGT
>VOSG01000687.1:0-12595 GCA_009761265.1 Halicephalobus sp. NKZ332 | reverse complement strand
GCGGCTCAGTGGTCTAGTGGTATGATTCTCGCTTTGGGTGCGAGAGGCCCCGGTTTCGATCACCGGCTGAGCCCTATCTTTTTGCACTTTTCGGCTATCACGCGATCGTCACGCAAGGGGATGCACATGGGGGAATGGGGACGGATAAAACAGTCGAGTAAAAACCACAAATCTGGGAGTGGGAAATGAATGAAATGGCGAGCTCTTGGAGTTCTTTTCGCTGACTGATAAGGAGTGTTTCTTTCTTGTCGAAACGGAGAGTTCTAACGCGCGGTTTTTCGATTGCTTGTATCGAGACTGAGAAAGTTCGAATCAGCATGATTTATTTATGACATCACTGGAAATTATTTGTATTAAAACAGTCCAAAGAAACCTGAAGTACTTGAGTGAATTTTTCAGCCCGAAACCCCGAACTCGGTCTTAGAGCTCTTGAGGAAGTAAAGAAGCTCCCGACAAGGAAAGCCGATGTCAAATTCCATCAACTGGAAATCACTGACGACGAGTCTTGCAGAACTTTTTCTTCCTACCTGAAGTCCACTCATGGAGGCATAGATGTCCTGATCAACAACGCCGGGATTTTGTTCATGGGAGTCCCGACGAGAAAGTCCGCGAACGAAACTTTGAAAGTGAATTACTATGGGACGAAAAGAATTATCCAAAATTTGGCTCCTTTGATTCGAAAAAACGGGAAAATAATTAATCTTTGTTCCACAACGGGAATCATGGGAGGAATTTATTCGCAAGAGAGAATAAGTCAGCTGAAATCCGCTACTACTTTAAGTGATGTGGATAAATTCGTCGAGGAGTATGTAGAAAGCACAGAACCAGATACAAGAGGTTCCAGAGGGTTCCCGGAAGAGGACTGGGGAGGATACAGAGTGTCGAAAACGGCCGAGCTCGCCATGTCTTCTATCTTCGCGAAGGAGCTGATTAAAAAGGACATCTCCGTCAATGCCGTAAGTTCTCAAACATTCCATTCCAAAATTTCTTTGAATTCGAAGAAATTCCAAATAATGAGATCCTTTCAGTGTTGTCCAGGGTACTGCATCTCGGAGATGACTACCGACATTTATCCACCTCCCAGTTTGACTACTCAACAAGGGGCAGACACTCCTGTTTTCCTGGCTTTAGAGGAGGGTCTGGGACACGGAAACTTCTGGTTCCAAAGGGAAAAGATCTCCTGGTTCTGAACCCTTGCACAAAGAACGACATTTAACCAATGCACTTCATCTGCAGAGAAACAAATCCCCCACCAGATTTCTCAGCTATTACTTTAAATTCAAACCCTTGTTTACCCCTCTTTCATTGATAGTGCAGAGACCATAAACTACTGGAATTTAAATCCCTTATTAAAGCCCCCATTATCCCTCATAATGAGCTCAGAAAATTCTACAAAGGTTCATTAAAACAGACTGAAAAGTGAAAATGACCGAAATAATAAAATAACAGGAAAACCATCCATTATCGAGCTCAAGCCTCCATTTCGGCTTCGTCCTCAATCTTGGGAGCCAGGTAGTAACGGACGTATCCGGCTTCTTCAATCTTGTACTCGACGACAATCGGGACATTCTCGCTCAAGCTGAGACGAACACGTTCACTAAGTCCAGCAGCCTTGGCAAACTGGAGCATGTACTTGATGGAGAAAGTGGAGTTGACGGCTTCACTCACTTCGAAGGTAACTCCAGCATCGTCGTTTTCAGCAGCCTTCTCTCCATTGTAAGTGATGACGTTGGAGCCAGTTTCACCCTTGCCGGAGAAAACCACACCAGATTTCGTCGCAGCGATGGAGACGGAGTCGGAGAACTGACTCAAATCACGGCAAGCCTTGGCAAACTCGCTCGAGAGCATGTCGATCGTGGCGGCGTACTTCTGATCGGGGATTCCGAGATGCTCATTGTCGAGATCCATGAGCTTGATGGTGATTTCCTGGAGAGGAAAAGATTCAAAAGCATTTAAAAAGAAAATCCATATATGAAACCCACTTGGTTCTTGCTCTTGTTGGCATCATGGAAGGCGAAGGTAACATTGTCCTGATCGTGATCTGTGAAACGTAAGATGCAAGTGTCCTCGTTGTTGGCACATTTCAGAGCCTTGGCCACATTCGTCAAGTTCAGTCCGAGGTTGATTGTCCTGTCGCACCGGTAAGCTTCGAAGAGATCAATTCCCAGCTTGAGAGAAACGAGGGCAACATGTGACGAGTCCATAGCCTATAGAACCATTTGTTTGATAAGAATTTGCAATTTGTTGAATCCATGAATTTATGTGAAAAACTACGAAACCAGTACATTCTCTTGTAAAGCCAAAGACTGTACGTATAGGATTGCGAAACCAGTATGTGTTTATGAAGAATTACGAAACCAGTACACCTTTGTATAGAATCGATTAGTTTCAAAGTATGCAAGTAGTGAATCTTCATATATAATTACGAGACTAATACGTGCTGATATAAAATTCATGCAAAATAACTGACCTGCAAACAGATGGCATTCTCACTGCAGTCGAAAGGGGCATCGTTGACAAGGTCCTTGATGGCGTCGATGATCTTCTTCAAGAGAGCAGCTTGTGGCAGTTGTGCTTCAAACATGGTCGGTTACTAGTTAGTGAGTAATGGAGATCTAAAAGCACTGGAATTAGAAAGAGAAAGGAGAGAGGAAAAAAGGAAAATCCACGAAGAAAAAAACGAGGAATGGGAATGAGGAAGACGGAAAACTCGAGGAATTTCGCGCCAAATTTCGGAACCAACTTTTCGCGCCCGATTTGTCTGGTTAAAAATGGATCGAGGCGGGAAAAACTGACCGGGTTCCGGAGTCAATAAGCCAGATACAGGTTATAACTTCATTCCATATAACATCTACCATTTTAAACAATATCCATATATGGTCTCAAATAGAAGATAATTGATATATTTTTGCTTAGTTCAAAGTGAATTAAGATGGAAGAAGAGATTGAAGCTTTAAAATTAATGCATGGATCGTAACTTGATTTATAAACTTTATTCATCCAATTCAAGTAAGTCAAGGTGAGAAAGACTGATTGCCTTTCAAATTGATACTTAAATATCTATTAATTGTAAGTTCTGTTTTTGTAATCTGTCATATTGGTGAACATCCATGTAAATCCTGCTTCGTAGGTCAAGGTTCCATTATTGCCATAGTACTCGAACATTTCAAAATGTCTCCAAAGTAATTTGTGTCTAGAAATCTCTAGAGTAGATGGGATTATCTTCTTTAGGAAATTGTATTACTATAATCACAGTCTAAACTCAGAAATCAAGGAAGCTCTGTTCTTTTGTATAGTATCTGGACATTCCGGAAGATGTTTTTTCGAGGTAGTCTTTCTCCAGGAGTCTTCGATGGTGGAGTAATTCCCCACTGGAGCTTGAGGTGGTTGAAGTAGTCATGGGTGACGGTAACCGAAGCTCTTTGGAGTTCCAAAGGTTTTGGTTTTTTTCTCAGCAGGTAAAACATCATTATCAACATGGCATTAATGTGAATGGGAACCAGCTGAAATTTTTTAATATCAAAAAAATTAAACATTAAAACTCACCACGTAAGTTACTTCCAATGATATCATGAAATCAACAGGATTTAAATTTTTCCCGAGTTGTCTGACAATCAAATTTGAAACTAGATAAATCAAAAAACAGCTCGAATGACAGAGGGACAACGGCAGCAGTAATCTCAAAGCCACAGTATTCTCATTCAGTTGATAGCTTTTCGAAAGTGAGTAGTCCAAAACTCTCACGTTTCTCTGTTTTTTGTTGATCCAGTACAGTCCTATATCTCCTACAGTAACCATGAAGTCGAAAAATAGAATTATGTAGTGCATCTCCAGGAGTCTAGGAGCAGAGTGTTCCGAAGTTCCTCCGCTGTATGTTTTTTTGGAAAACAGATCTTCATCTTTGAATACGTAATAGTTTGCAAAAATCGTTGTACTCCACTAGAAAATAAGTAACAATTAAATTTTTATTTGACGCAATTGTGATGGTTTTTATTTCAAAAAAGTGCATTTCCAAATAATTTTAATTATCTTGATTTAAAATCCATTGAAATAATTATAGTCATTGTTATTTAAAAAAAGTACACTTAAATTAATCGTAATAATCCCTCTTTTAAAATATTTTTAAAATGAGATTTTAATACAAGCTACAGACATCACACTTGTAAAAATTAGAGTTAATCTTTTCAGGAAGTGGTCTCGATACAAATTCCAAGAATCTTCTGCAATCTCTCCGAATTTTCTTTCGCACAAATGTAATTAGACGGGATGTACAGTAAACTACAGTATCAGAATTTAAAACTTCGGAAATAGATGATTCATGTTTTATTAAGAATGGAAAACTACGGTAGCCTCACTTGCCATTTACCAATTTATAAATGTGTTAAAAATAGTAAACTACAGTAATTTTACTTGCCATTTAATGATCTAGACATTAAAGATTTCCTCTGTTAATCTAGAGACCTACGTGTTGTCCAAATCTCTGGAGACATTGGTTCTTTGTATTATTCATATTTTTTGGTTCTTTAAAAATCGAACTTACAGTAAAAAGGGCAAATATCCATCCTAGCCAGTTCCCGAAAGCTTCGTACTTTTTCACGAAAAAAGTGGCCAAAGCTCTTTCTGAAAAAGCACAGAAATGAACAACTGGAATCCCGAAGACGTAGATGAACTCTGGGACTCTGAGAATCAGGACAATCCAGGTCGGAGTCAGCAGTTCACAAGGATTTTTGTACGTTCTGTATAGCACCTGGTTCCTCGAGTGAGTGGTTAACAAAAATACAGCGTGTAATAATCCTAAGATAGCGGCATTTATGATGGTAATTTTGAAATTAAAATGAACTGTGGTCTTTGTTTTTTTGACCTTTAAACAATTTAAAATGAAAAATACAATGGATACAGTACTGAGAACAACATCGGTCGACTGTAGGATTGACAACCAAGTTGAATCAGCATACAGTGCTGCTAAAGGACAATTATCTATCGGTACAAATGGATCAAACGACATAGTTTAAGAAATATAAAATAAAGATAGGGAATAAGAAAATTAATAAAATATTTCCAATTGAAGAGATTCAGCAATATACGGACATAGGAACAAACAACTACTAATGAGCCTAGACTCAAGCAAAAGTGCTGCCGTCGAAACCAACTTCCTTCGCATTCGAGTCAGTCAATTTCACATAGAATCTGAAAAAAAATTAATAATGAGTTATATAAAAATCCTCCAGGAAATTATTTACGCTCTTAAAATAATTTTCGAGATATTGAATAAAATTAGAGAGATTTTTCAATAGTGCTGACTTACCTGTCCTTGGGGATTTTCAGATTTTCAACGACAGCGTCTGTGATGGCTTTCACAGTGTCTCCCTTGCTGCTCTTAAATCCGATGGACTGGAGCTCCACTAGAGCACAAGAATCCGTTGAACCTCCGAAGGACATGATGGCATCTGCGTTGATAATGACGTTCACGTACTAAACGCCAGAAATTATATGAATGGATGTTGGAAATCAAGTAAAGTTGATATATGAAAAAGAAACTTACGGATTCAGGTTTCCCAGTAATGTTCGCAACAGCTTTGCTGAGGGCCAAGACGGTGGAGTCATTCGAGAAGGCGGTCTTGGTGGCATTCGTGGTGATGATCAGAACCGGCATAGTGGAAAACAACCTGGAAACTACGTCATGAAGTTAGAGTTCATGTTAATACGGAAATCAAAAACAATGTTGTCATGAGATTTTTCAGCTGGGATGTCCAGAAAAGTTTAAGTTGAAATCAACAAAGCTGGGGAAAGTAAAAGTAAAAATAAAGTTCTTATAAAACTACTATAAAATTTTAAAAAGTTTATTGTGTAATTCCCTTGAGGAGAGTTTTCGAGGAAATCTAGAATCTTTGGAAACTTCAAGGGTGAAATTAACAAGGTTGAAGAGAGTAATAGTAAATAACAAGAATGAGAGTGAGTTCCTGGATATATCGGCAACTTGCAGGGAATTGGCCGGCAAAATGCGGATTTTTATCTTGTTGAAGTTCAGCAGATTCAAACTAGTTTTTTTTCTCACTTTTCTGTCCGAATCTTATCGGCTGTTTTTTTGCTTTTTTAATGAATCTGATTCTATTGCAACTAGTAGAGAGAAGATGAACACACCAGGAAGGAAACTTTTGAATTTTACTTACTCTACAATCGTTGCTGGAGGGAAGAGATTTTCTTTTTTATCAGCGGTTCAAGGTCCACCACGTTTTCGAGACCACAATGAAAGGTATGTTTTCGATTTTCTTGTTTGCCGGTCGAACCACCTAATTCAGTTATCAACTACAGATAGCGTAGTTAAGTCGATCCGTAGTCTAAAGTAGAGTACGAGAGTCTTGTTGTGATTCTCTTCCTTTTCTGAACTAGAACCTTCCTATGATCGAGTGAAGATTTTTAGAATCCTCTGAAATCTAGAATTTTAGAAATTCGTGTCGAAACAGTTTTGTAACAAATTATATTTCTATCTTTTATGAAGATTGATATTGATTTGTTTCTTGTTGAAATTAATCCCGATCTTTTGAACTTTGATTTTCCTTCAATCGAGTGAAAATATTAGATTTCTAGAAGATTTCGAAAATTCATGAAAACAACTATCCTGTATTTTGATAAAACTTGGCGTTTGTTCACTTCTCGCCAGAAATTTTATTTTTGTTTTTTTAAAATTAGAACCATATGAAAACTTAGGGAATTCATGAAGATATTTTTTTATGATAGTATGATTTTGTTCATTTTCCAGATCTTTTCTGCGAAAAGGAACTTTCGATAACATCACTCGACAGCATTCCAGAGTCATTGTCAAGGATCAAGCAAAAAAGATGGGAGAAATCGATGGAGCTAATGTCCTCGTCACTGCCTTGAAATATCAGGGAGTCGAATACATCTTCGGTGTCGTCGGAATCCCTGTTATCGAAATCGGGATGGCGGCCCAGGCTCATGGGATCAAGTATGTCGGGTGCAGAAACGAGCAATCTGTGGGTTGAGTTTCTTAAAAAATAAGAATTGCAAATGTTCCTAAACTTTTGAAATTGATATTGAGAGAATTCATATCAATATTCTTGAAAACTCTTTACATTTTCAACAATTATGGAAATGATTTTCCCAATTCAGGCGGCCTATGCAGCCCAGGCGATGGGATACTTGACAGGAAAGCCGGCGGTTTGTCTCTGTGTCAGTGGCCCCGGAGTTCTGCATACTATAGGAGGTCTCGCTAATGCCGCTGTCAATGGATGGTAAACTTGTTTCTGAAATAAAAATAAAATAACTTTCACAGGCCAATGATCTTGATTGGTGGAGCGAGTGACCTGGATCAAGACAATAGAGGGGCCTTCCAAGAGTACCCCCAGATAGACTCTCTCCGACTCCATTGCAAACATGCTTCTCGTCCAACAACAGTCGAAGCTATTCCGAACCACGTCGAAAAAGCCGTCAGATGCGCCTTGTACGGTAGACCCGGGGCAGTGTACATTGAGATCCCCGGTAACCTCGTGAACACTGTAGTAGAGGAGTCAAAGGTGCCTGTTTCCGCGAAAGTCCCTCTTTCCAGACCCGTCTCCATCCCTCCCCGACAGTTGATCAACTCCGCTTTGGAGATGCTCCAAGAAGCCAAAAAGCCCCTGGTGATTTTCGGAAAAGGTGCTATGTGGAGCGAGAGAGGCCCAGTCCAGATGCAGCAGTTTATCAATGGCTCTGGATTACCTTTCTTGGCTACTCCAGGAGGCAAGGGAGTCGTTCCCGATACCCATCCTCTCAGTATCGGACCTGCCAGATCCACAGCTCTGAAGGAGGCGGATTTGATCATTCTTGCTGGAGCCAGGTTGAATTGGATGCTTCATTTCGGACTTCCACCGAGATTTGGGGAATCTGTGAAAATTATCCAGATTGATGTTTTCCCAGAAGAATTCCATCAAAACATTCCTACCACTTTGCCTCTCCTCGGGGACGTCGGGGAGACCGTCGAGGAACTCAGAAGAGGACTCGGTGAATGGAAGTTTGATCCCAATTCCGAGTGGATGAAGACTTTGACAACGAAAGCGGAAAAGAACAGAACGACGGTGGAGAAGATGGTCAATGACGAATCCACTCCTTTGAATTATTATGCTGCCTACAAAGCTGTAAGTCTTAAATAGATCGATTTTGGCAAATGAGATCAACTAATTTGATTTTTTAGATCAGAGAATTTGTGACTCAAAACGACGTCCTTGTCGTCAACGAAGGAGCCAACACCATGGACATCGGAAGAACCATGATGCCCTCCGTGGAGCCTCGACGTCGTCTGGATGCCGGAACTTTCGGAACAATGGGAGTCGGTCTGGGGTACGCCTTGGCCGGATCCTTGTTCTGCAGAGACTACTCGAGGAACACGAAGGTGCTCTGTGTCCAAGGTGACAGTGCTTTCGGATTCTCTGGGATGGAACTCGAAACCGCTGTCCGCTACAAGCTCCCAATCACCTTCGTCGTCGTCAACAACGGAGGTATTTACAGAGGACTGACTCCGGAAGACTGGAAGGACGTCGATGGAGACCCCACTTTGAATTTCCCTGTTTTGTCCTTGACTCCAGAATGCAGATACGACAAGATGTGTGAGGCTTTCGGAGGAAAGGGATTTTTGTGTAGAACCGTTCCTGAAATCCGCAAAGCTCTGGATGAGGCGAGCAAGTCGAAGACGACGTGCTTGATCAACGTCATCATCGCCAACGACAGTGAACGAAAACAGCAAGAACACGATTGGTTGACAAGATCTAAGATGTAAAAGGATACTGTATCTTACTATTTTGTGGTTGGAGTAGCTTTTAAACAGGTAAAAGATAAATTTTTAACTCATGACGTTGTGTTGGAATTATTCTTAGGAGATAAAATTCATATTGAAATGGAATGATTACTGTGGTTGATGAAATGTCATCAGATCTTTTTATTTTGAGTTTCCCACAGAAATGGAAATCACACGTATTAAATTCTAAAAATGTAAAACTTTTATTTCGTTTTCTTAGACTCCTGTTTTGCTTCTTTTTGTTTCTGGATTTCGATTCCGGCAGATCCTGGAAGAGGTCCTTTTTTCGTGAGCCTGAACAAAATTCCGAGGACAGATTGAAGGAATAAAACGAAAATAAAGGAGAAGAATCCACAGATGATCCAGAAGTCGAGGTTGTTTCCCCTGGTCCACGTCGTCGAGACCATCTGTCGAGAAGGTCGGAAGAACTTTCCTCCTCTGTTTCTTCCGATGTGTTCGATCATGTGGAGGACCTTGTCGAAGGGAGATTCAGAGCGATCCTTGAATTCTTTCGAAGCATCTTTCGCGAAAGTTTCGAATCTGGAAAGAGGGGTTTAAATGGTGAATATAATTGCTCAAATAGTGACTGGAAAAGTTTCATACTTCTTCGAGTCACTATGAACATTAGAATATTAATTTTAGAAATAAAAAATTATTAAAAATTTTCACTAAAGTTCCTGTTCAATTTTTCTTATTTAATCTCACCTCTTGTTTTCCAAGACCTCCTTGATAGCTCCCAAGAGATTATTTTCCGTCAACATGTTTTTCTGGACAACTAAGCCCAATCCTTTGTTTTGGACCTTCATCAAATTGGCGTAGTTGACTCCATACAAAGGAATTCCGACCATCGGGACACCATGTGCCACGGCTTCCATGATGCTCGACATTCCTCCGTTGGTGATCAACAACCTGCATCTCTTGTGTCCCAGCAAGTCGTTTTGAGGAACGAAAGTCGTCATATTAATATGGGAAGGAATTTTGTCCAAGTTGAGATCCTTCATTTCGCTCATGTTCGGTCCGACTCTCCAGTAGATCCTGTACTTTGTCAGCTTCGACAAAGCTCCGAGGATAGCTTGGAAGTGAGAAGGTTTCATTTTCGTGGAATCCGCTTGGGTTCCGAGAGAGACGATGATCATTCCTTCTTCTGCTGCCGCGATAGTTGTATTCCATGGAGAAAACAATGGCTTGACATGGTCAACATGGAATCCACCGATGGGGACGACATTAGTGGCGAAAGCGGTACCGTCTTCGAGAATAGGGTCAGTGTTGACGAAATACAGTTCTGCAGTTTGTTTAATCTGAAAATCCATATATCAATATTGTTTGTTTTTATGGAAAAAATGAATTGGACGAAAATCGAACCTTGTTCACATCCGGGAAGGATTTAAACTTCTTCTTGATTTCGTAATCCTCGGCAAAGTTTCTCGTAATCGGCTCATCTAGTTCTCTGTATCTTCTCGAGAGAATTCTAGAAATCGCCGGAATGGAATTTTGGACGATAGACTCCTTGATCAAGTGATATCCGTTGAGTAATCTCGATCCGAAGTTGATCCTTGTCAAACTCGGAGATCTCCTAGTCGAGAACGAATCGAGATTCCATGGAGATGAAGAGGCAATGACTGTTTCGTCCGTGAATCCTTGGAGGTCGACGTAGATGAATGGGACTCCCATCACGTGCATCAAGGCTAATTGACAGGGATTGCCAGAATAGACGAGAGCAACGTCGATTTTGTCCTTCTTGAGGGAGTCCATCAAGTTGCTGTTCAAGATCTGGAAATATTGATAATTGTCTGAAATTAAAAACAATTTACTTTTTCACAGGAGTAATTGTGGGCTGCCCAGTAGGGTTCATCGAAGGCGTCGATTTCGTAATTTTCTCTCCAAGGAACGTCTCCTCCAACATTTTCCAGAGGCTTGTAAAGTTTCGAAGGAAGGAGATTTTTCAAAGCCTTCTCCTTGACCAGATGGAGTTTCGGCTTCACCAATCTAGGTTCCTCCGGGATCAAGACGGGTTTTACCGTAACTACAGTATGATGCCGAAGAGCAAGTTGTTGAGCGAGGAACTCGAAAGAGTGTCTTTCGAACTGATTCGTCCCGATCAAGAATATCAGAATATTTACTGATGAAGCCAAAGTCGAAAATAATAACAGGAGGAAATATTTAAGCAACATTTCTAAATGATAATGGATTTAAATTTAGTGACAAAAGTTCGAAAACAAGAGAAGGTGACTGGGTCGGTGACAGTTCGTACCCGGTCAAGTTTGTTTGGACTGCGCGAGAGACGGCTGGTTGTCCGTCGAGAAATGACCGGAAAGTCAACAACGGAAATGAACTCGTAGATTTAGGTGCGAGATTGATTTTTCGAATTAGCCAAGACTATCGATGGGTTCCTCGATGGATATGTTGATGAATATGTTAATGGATTCGTCGATGAAGAGTTAGTAAATATTTTAAAGAGCTAAAATAGTTGGTATTTGAGAAGTAGAAATGTATCTTTGATTTCAGGACATTAACTAACCCTTCATAAGGAATTCATATTAATAACTAGTCATTTTTAAACCTATTTCCAACCTGTTTACGTAAACTTTGAGAAATTGGAAACTCACTCTCAGACGATAGGAGGAATCATCGTAGCATAGATCTTTTGCCGACATTTTTCTGCCTCAATTTTCTTCTTATTTTGTCTTGTCTTCTTCTCTAACAACTTTTTGTTCGGCAAGTCATAAATTATATTCTTCTTTGGAGGAGGAGACAAAGTCTGAAGTTCAATGTCGCTTCCGTAAAAGAAGAAAAGGATAATTTCGAAAGCGGTCAAGAAGGTGAACCCGAAATAGAGACTCAAACTCGATCCTATGTCGATCATAAAAACCAAAAACGGATAAGCATTTCCTTTTTCTATCGTATGGGATTCCCCGGTGTTGAAGCTGATAATTACTGTAGCTGTTGAGGATTCTACTTCAGCACCATAGTAGAGGTCAACGACGTAGCTGAAGACAGGACATTTCGGAGCATTTTCGCAGTTGTAGGATTGGACTATTTGATTGATATCGATGAAGACGTTCTGAGTAGCGGTTATGCTTTGTGTAAAGTCTGGAGAATCTTTGTCGACTTGGACACGGATCTGGAAAACAAAAGAATTTATGAAAGGTTGGATGAATACTTACAGAGGTATAATTGTCTCCAATCAGTTCAATTGTCACTGACAGAGGATTTAGAGCTTCTGAAATAGAATAATTAATATAATTTATTAACTAAATATTCACCAAATATCGATGTTAATTTAGTTTCATAATCCTTGATTATAGTAATATTATTGTCATCTGTAATTGTATCTATGCAATCTTCTCCGTCAAAGGAAATGCAATACAAAACTGTAGTAGGATAAATGAAGGAAATCCTCGGTAAATAGATTTCATCGTTATAATTCGAAGAGGAAGTGACAGATTCCTGGTTGCTTAATAATTTTTCAATAAACACTCTAATATGGATGATAAATAAAATGAGAGCGAGGACGAGGACAAATCCAGAAAGATATCGAAACCATGGTGGATGTCGGCTGTGGAGGAATCTGATCCCACTGATGGAAGTGTAATCGCAGAAAACATCTTTGGTATTCACTTTATTTTTTCTCATTTCAGAAAGAAGGAATGGGAAATAATAAACATAGTTATAGAGAAAAGAAGTAGGAACCATAAATCTAGAAATAATAACAGGATGTCAGAGTTGGTGAAGGTGGGAAGACGATATTTCAGAGTAAAAATGGGGAGAGAACAATAATTTTTTTTAATACTTCATGCAAAGTGA
>VOSG01000686.1:0-13983 GCA_009761265.1 Halicephalobus sp. NKZ332 | reverse complement strand
ACTTCTTCACGTTTTGAGTTTTATCAAAAAATTCATCGTGAAATTAAACAAAACTCAAACAAATTAATTAGTGGTAGGTTCAAAAACAACCAGGCGCATCTCCATCCTTTCTCACGATCTTTCTCGTAGATGAATCAGTGCAGCTCCGTGGTACAGCCATACTTTCTAATGGATTTCTCGACGTTACTTCTTTTCTCCATAATTTTGATCTCGAGCTAAACAAGAAAAGTTTTCAGAGAAAAGAAATAACGTTAAGAAAGGAAATTTAAAAAAAGAAGATACAAATACCGATGACCAAAAGTTGAGTTAAAAGTGGAACGAAGAGTAGAGAGATCCGGCAGCGACCGAAAATTCTGAAAAGAACAACATAAAAGTCGAACATGTATCCATGTCTCACCTGTACAGCCTCTTAAGGAACTCTACGGACGTCTTGGAGAACGACGAGGCGGTGAGCGACGTCTAAGAGGAGAATCCTTCGAAGAAGAACGACGTCTCGGTGAAAATGGGCGTCTTACTGGAGATCGACGACGTGGAGGTGGCGAATTCCGACGAATACGCCTTCTCCCTGGTGAACGACTGCGCGAAGGCGAACGAGAAATCTTGCGTCTAATGGGACTAGCATTCTTCGCTGGTGGCGATGCTTTTCTGCGTTCTACAGCTTTACGGACTTGATTGCGTGCAGCTTCTTCTTCAGTTAATGGCAAATAATAAATAGCAGGTTCAGTCTTTGTTTTACGGAAAAGCTGTTCAATCGACTTTTTCTCTTCATCTAGAAAAATCACACTACTTAAAGTCCGGGAAATACAAACAACTTACGTCGTTTTTCACGGTCAGCTTTCTCTTCGCGAATCCTCGGACTCGCCGCCTCCTCCTGCTTCGTAGATCTCGATGATTCATCATCCACAGATTCGTTCCTGATTACCTTCTTAATAACACCACGGAAATGGTCAAACTGTAAATAAACAATAAATACTAAACAACACTTGGAAAACAAACCTCTTCTTCATTACTGTAGTCAGCAGTTATCTCGGTCTTATTTCCTGGAGGCCATTCAATGTAATGAAGAGCATCTCTCGCTTTCGATGCTTCATCAGCAGATGCATACTAAAACACCAATTCATATTTCGACCGGATAGCAATGAAAACTAACCTTGACAAAACAATGGCTACGAATAGAATCAATCCAAAATTCTTTCTCTGCGTCAAACTCACCAAACTTCTTTAACACATTCTGCAGACTCCCTAAAGTAAACGGTCTCTTCAAATTGCGGACATGGATAATGGCGGATTGTGGGTTCTTGGCCGGAGTAACCTCGCGCCGACGAACAAACCCATCGTCAGTTAGAGGATCTTCTTCGATCTTCGACGGTTTTGGACGCTCCGGAGATTTGACATAGACGACTCCTTCCGTGTAAACTTCCGGCTCTGGAAACAATCCTTACTAATGTTATTCAAAAAGTACCCACTCTTTGCTTTAACGGTAGTGTTTTCTTCTTCGTAATCAAGCTCCTCAGTCGGCTCTGAGGTAGGAGCAAAAACAGATCCATTTGAGGTTTCTGGGGCACGGACGGGGGACTTTGGACGGACAGGAGTGTCGGTTTCAGAGGACTCGTCATTCTCAGCACTGAAATTACCAACGATCAAGGTATTAAAGCTGTCAAGAAAACGGACCCAGAAACTGCAGTGGCACTGGGTTCCCGAGAGCGCTCGGGCTCTTCTGAGGGTTCTTTGGAAATTTCACGTTCTTGAGAAATTCCTGGCACTTCAGGATCCTCTTCTTTTTTCCGAGGAGTTTCTTTTTTTGGTGAAGGTTCGGAGGCTTTTCTGGATTTCTTGGCTGGAGGTCCGGGGGAAGGTTCTTTGACTGGAGATTTCGCTTTCTTCGGAGGCGAAGGTCGTTTGGGCGTAGATTTCGTTTTCGGAGGTGGTGAAGGTTCCTTGACCGGAGATTCCGCTTTCTTCGGAGGCGGCGAAGGCTCCTTGATGGAGGACTTGGCGGGCGAAGCTTTCTCTGGGGACTTGGCAGGGGAAACAGCTTTTTCAGGGGACTTTGTCGGTGAGGCACCCTTCGTCGGAGACTTCTGTGGTGAAGTATGTCCGTTCTCGACGCCGTTCTCAGAACTATCGTGTCTGCCAACTAAAATTGCAGATGTAAAAGTACATCGAGAGAAATAAACCAACCCGCTGCTAGCATTTGCTGCTGGGAAGCGCGATACTGAGCGATTAAACTGGAGGACGAATTCGGGGATTTCTAAAACAATCCATAGATATATAAAGGAAGTTACACAAAGGTGGTCTGTGGAGAAAAACATGCGGAAAAACGTACCACTGGACTACTTTGAGTCGAAGAGGCATCTGAATACTCCGCGGCTCCGGTAGTGATGAAGTTTCTGAGGCGATCAACAAGGACATTTTTGTTTCCATTGGCCGAGAGTCCTCGTTTTTTGAGTTCTGCGCGCAAATCAACGACTTTCAGTGACGAAAGTGGTAGACCATCAACCAAAGGGTCTTCTTCCGACATCTTTAGTGATGGAGAAATTAGAATAATAAATCTCAAATAAAAACAAGGAAAAGGCGATTCTTAGAGATGTCGAAACAACTAGCAAGAGAAAAGGCGGTCGAAAAGCCTGACTCGCACGCACTTTCCGCTCAGGACCGTTTTTGTTTTCTCGCAATTGACAAACAAGACGGTCTAATTTTCGGCTTGAAATCAGCCTTATTTCCTTTGTTTTGACGAACTAGCCAAATTTTCTTCTTGAGAATTCCCTTCCTTTTTTGTTCAGTAAATAAAATGGTCAAATTTTCCTTCTAGGACCATTATTATTTCCTCTCTTTTTGGTAAATTGGTCAAATTTCCTGCTCAAAACTTTTTTGATTAGATGATCAAATTTTTTTCTCAAAATTCCTCCCATTCCTTCTTTGATAAATGAAACGTTTTCTTCATGAAACTTCCCTTTTTTAATGTCCAAAGTAGTTCTTCAAAACTCTTCAAAAATTTACTGCAATCAACTATCAGCAATTACCGGTACAAAATTAGATCGATATGTGGCAAAAAGGCAATTAGTACTTTAGCATTCTTCAAAACAAAAAAACAAGACATTTTTCAATTACGTCATGCGGAATTTCCCTGAAAAGTGTGTTCATCTTTTTTCTCTCCTCTTTGCTGGAACAGCTGGGTTCATATATCGAAAATCTGGATCATGATCATGAGTTCTTTTTTTGGAGGTTGATTTTTTCTCCTCCAACATCAATGGATTTTGATTTGAATCCCGAGATTGATACATCATCCGATTCCGAGGTTGATGGGGTTTGGCGAAAACTCGGTCTTCTTTCCTGGTTACATAACAGGCATCTTTCAACTCGAAGCAATCTAAAACTTCTAATTTTTAAAACCCAAGAAAATAAAACAAACCTTTAAAATCAGGAGCAAATTTCTCGAAATTTTCCACAAAATTCTTGTACTGCAACTTGAACTGGTCGAGAATATATCGACGAACTTCCTCAAAATCTCTTTTTCCATTCGCAATTTCCATCAACAAAGCTTCCACAGTGGCTCTCAGAGTTGGATTCAGGAGTTCAGGAACACACTGATGATATGCGTTATACAATTGGAGTCCGAGTTCCGTCGGCTTCAGACATCTGGATTCCTTCTCCAACGTCACGTATTTCCTCTTCAAAATGTTTCCTATATGTCCAGGGATACTTCCGTCAGTTCCTATTCTATGTTTCTCCATCAAGCCAATAAGTTCAGATTCTGTGATCAAAGACGGTGGCTGAGAACGGTCTTCTTTGATCTTTATAGAGACGACGTTCGGAAGACTTCCTTCTTTCCCGAAGTCTCCTCCATCTGTCGTTTCTACTTTTTCCCAGGGCAACAAACTCGTGAATCCTTCGTCGTCGATGATCTGGATTTTCCTGTTGAAAGTCAACTCGTTTCCCAGGTCGAAAACAACGTCCAAAATATGGTATTTATGTGGACCGAGGAAAGAAGCCAAAAAATGTCTGGAAATCAAGTCATAGACCTTCGTTTGTCTCTCGTTCATATACGTACTTCTCTTGTGGATTACTGTAGTCGGCAAGATGGGCTGATGATCACCGACATCAATACCTCTTTCAACTACTTTTTCAGACGTGACGTAGTTTTCCCAATCCATGCTTTCGTCGGCCAAGCCGATGTTTTCTTTTATCGCCAAGACACGTTCCGAAGCCCTCAAATCCTCAGGGTATCTCGTCGTTTCTGTCCTAGGATAAGAAATCAGACCTGTAGAATAAAGCCTTTCTGCGACATTCATAGTTTCGTCGGGACTAAATCCATGGATTTTCGAACATTCCTGAAGCAAGTGGATCGTGTTCAATCCGGCCGGAGGATCTTTGGAGAAATCCGTTCTTTTTACAGAGACAATCTTGCAGTTTTTCTGATTCTGGAGAGAGTTCGCGATTTTCTCTGCTTCACCTCGAGTTTCGAAGCCTCGAGAAGTGACTTTTATCTTCTTTCCGTTGAGACTCAGATCAACAACAACTTGGTACTTGACTACGGCTTTGTAGTTGATGGTTTTGTGGTACCTTTCCACACAGAATGCGAGACAGGGTGTCTGGCAAGGTCCGAAGGATACGTGGGGAATATCCAAATTCCGAAGTTGGGAACGGAGGACGGCGGTTTGGAACCTCGAAAATACGACTCCAATTCTCAGATCCAGGTCGTGTTTCGCAATATTTGCCAGATTTTGAAGGAAATTTGGTTTGATGAGGTTATTAATAGCTTTCGGGGCATCTTCTGCAGCGGAGAACTTTGCTCGGAAAACGACATCCATGATGTCTCCCGTCGGTGGAGTATTGATAGAGTCCTTGATGCATTCCAAGACTTCGTAACATATAGCTTCTCCTTCCAAATCACAATCCAGCCAGAGAACAACGACGTCACATCCACGAGAAACTTCGCCTAATTTTTTCTCGAGGAATCCGGTATTCGGGACAGAGATGACTTTCCTTTCGAAAAGTTCCTGGATTTCTTCTTTTCTCCCTCCATGTTGTCCTTGAAATTCTTCATTGAAAATATGACCGAAGGTGCTGGTGACGACGAAATCCGCCGGAAGGCCCTTGAAATATGAGGAAAACTCCAAAATTACTATAGAATCCCCGGTTTTCTTAGAAGTTTCGTTAATTTTCCGTGAGTTCTCGCTCTTGTCCCTGTAATAGGACCT
Organism: Halicephalobus sp. NKZ332; assembly: GCA_009761265.1. Lineage (NCBI taxonomy): Eukaryota > Metazoa > Nematoda > Chromadorea > Rhabditida > Panagrolaimidae > Halicephalobus > Halicephalobus sp. NKZ332. Next base: position 8,782 of record VOSG01000686.1, on the reverse strand, counting down.
TGGAGCCAAGGTTCGAGCGAGTTCCTTCGCCATCGATGGTTTTTCAGCGACAAATAAAACTTTGATTCTGTCCTTGTTTAACTTTCTCAAATCAAAGTCATCCTTGGGGTAAAAATAACTCTGAAGTCTCTTGAGTAAGTCCTCCTTGCAACCGTTAGTGGGGAGTCTGAAGGTGTCGAGTTCGGTCTTCAGTTCGGAAACAGTCATGTTCTCCCAGGATTTCTTCAATCTAACATTCTGCAATCCAGCTGTCTGAAAGATGTTCGTCAATATATGAACTTGTGTGTGGAATTTAACATATGGAAGTTGCCTACATATGAAATCTACTCACTCATATAATTCAACAAAAAACTCACGAGATCATCAATGCTAGAGGTACATGGCTCAGTATTTACAGACATCACATGTGTATTAATTCGATCAATCAGATCCTGTTTTTTTCCAGTCTTCTTCAATCCAAGTTCTCCACATTTAGCTTTCAGCTTGTCGACGGTCCAGCTCTGACCCACGATCATCTTGGAAGATTCCCAAATTTCTCAAATTTCAGAAAATTCCCTACATATGGAAAAAGAAAAGGAAATTTCGTAATGAGATCCGATTAAACAGAAAAAGAACAGATGAAGAAATGGAAGATCTTTCGTGGTGAGAAACTATTTCGTTCTGGCAGTTATCACAATGATTTTTTAAGTCGGAAAAAAATGCCTTCTCAGAATAGTCAGAATCCGACTGTTTTTATTCAAATTTCTGGTTAAAATAATCCATTTTCAGAAATTTGGAGAAATATATGAGAAATTTCGGTCTGTGGTCTCGACTGGAAAGTGCTGAAAATTCGTATCAAGACAATCTTGCAAAAATATTTTTCATATTTTTATGATTACGGTAATAAGGTGCAATTAGTTTGTCGTATTAAGAAAGTACTTAATTTTCGGATAATTTTTTTATTAAAGAAATATGAATGGAATATCCAAGTTTCAATTTTTTCAGAATATCCTTGATCAACTTCGAAAATCCAGTATTTTTTCCCAAAATTCCATTATTATGTTTTTTCTGGGATTTTTATTTATCATATTCAGTAAAGTATACTTTAAAATATCAATTATTCAAAAACGAATCTAGAATAATCTCCAGGACAACTCGTTTCCGAGGATTTCCAATTTTTTTCTGGATTTTTATTTCGATTTTATTTTCCCAGATGAATCCAGCGAAAAAATCCCGAGATTTAATCCAAAATGCCAAGGAATTCTACGAGCCTTGGATGGAGCCGGACTGGGCCCCGACTCCATCGATAGCTTCCGCAACACCTCCACCGACACTCAAATCGAGATCTGCCTTCAAGTTCCATTCCGACTACAGTCGTCAGGTCCATTCCAGGTTCGTTTATTAAAAAATCCTTTAAATTCTTTATTTTCCATATTTTTATAATTTTGAACTTTATTTTCACTTTTAAAAAATTCCCGAAAAAATTGCTTCTGGAGGAAGTTTAAAGAAAAAATAAGGTAGACGCCATCGATGATAAATAATTGAAGATGTTTCAGTCTCTAGTCAGTCAAGTGATCCAGATTCGGTTATTTTCTCGAACTAAAAGTAAAACAATGAATAACTTTCGAAATCTATTAGTTTTCGAGAATCTTAAGAATTCTGAACATTTGTGTCGAGATTGTTTCGTAGTGACATTCATTTTTGATTATTTAATTAATTGAAATATTATGATTTTAGGAATTCAAATGCCTCCACAACGATCGAGAAATATTCTAATTGGAAACCTGTTGATTTCGAAAAATTTTTCCGCTGGGTCATGAACGGAAAAATGGACGACATCCACCTCGTGAAAAAAATTTTATTCGACGATTGATCTTTGTCAAAAACTTTGTTTTTATTGCATAATTGAAATAAAAAATATTTTAGTAGTTGAAAAGAACAAATGATCAAAAGGAGATTAAGGATTAAGAAAATCCGGATTTTGTTTTATTATTATTTTGGAAAAAACTTTGACTACAAGTTGGGAGATTGATTTTTGGCTTTTTAATAATGGATTTCGAAATTAATCTTTATCGGATTCAAGAGATTTTTCAGCAGAAATTTGCTTTTGGAAAATTATGACTTTCGAAAATTGTTAATGAGGATTTGTTTCAAAAAAAGAAATCTAAATTACAATATTACGAAAATTAAAGATACAAATTTTCAATGTTATCAAGGTTTTTATTTTCAAACATTGATTCAGGAGGTTTTCACTAAATTCTAGAGAAATTCCAGAGGTTTCTATTAAATACTAAAAAAGTCCGGGAATTTACTAAATTCTCGAGAAATTCAAAATTTGTCATGGATTTTGGTAGCTTCTAGAAAGTGTAACGATAATTTGGATTTTTTAAATCAAAATGAACCCATCCTTTTTTGTTTCTACTTTTTCCCCAAATTTCAAATAACTCAAAAAACCGAATTTTGTTTTCTCGATTTCCAAGCGAAATATTTAAATTACTCCAAAATCAACGTTGAAAAAATGCAAATCCTTCATTTTCGACGGAAACAAAACCACTTAATCCAAAAAACGTTTTTCGAGAACGAAGCCTTTTTACTTTTCCTTTACAAAAACTGCCGAATTTCCAGGTAAAGTGATCTTTGGAATAGTTTTCTTTCGTCAGAAAATTTTTCGTCGGTTTAAGGTATTTAAAATTTCCTAAAAAATAAATATTAACGGTCCACGTGATAACAATAGAATAAAAAATAGGGATATTGAATAAGAAAAGAAAAAAATGAAAGATGAAAAAATAAAAATAAAGATGAAAAGGTTCAATTCTGGAAAAATAGAAACTCCCACAAAGGTTTTGACGCAGAATTTTATCTTTGTCGAGAGATATGTCGACGGAAGGGGAGAATAAGACCTAAAGGTCAGAATCTGGAATCTAAGAAAGAATTTGAAAATAAAAATCTTGGATTCTAAATCCTGGAATAGCAATCGGAATTTTAGAAGCAGGAATCCAGAATCTGAAAACCAATTGAATACTTTAAATCCAAGGATGCTTCTCTTCATTACGGGTTGTCAATTGCTTTATCAATGATTAAAACTTTAAAAAAGAAATTTTATCAATTCTTTCGAAATTCATTAAAATGAATCATTTTTTCCGAACTGTTTTCCGTGATTTTTTTGTCGATGATCGTTCGGAAACTATGGAAATTAGCTTTTGCAAGGAAAAATGATTTATCTTGATTTTCTGACGTGGATCACATGGAACCTGATTTACTTTGAAATAAATACAAAATTTGAGTTTTTCTGGAACAAGAGAGTTCAAAAATTAAAGTTTTATGTTCTCGAATTTGCGATCACACCTTTAAAAGATTAAGAAATTTGTAAGAAAAAGTAATTTTTGAAATTGATGAGATTTAAGCAGAGAAAGAACACCAAAAAGCTATAATCGTAAACTCAGGAATAAAGCAAGAAATTTTTTTTCGATACGTTAAATCCACACTTTGCAGAAGATGATTCAATAATATCTTAATCCAGAATAAATGTTTGTTTTTAATTTCTCGATATATCGCATTTCTACTTTTTACACAATTTTTCTTCGCTTCAAAAGAACTTTTCAAGGAGGTAATAGAAAATTCTGAACATGTATGTAATAAAATATAAGGTAAATATAATTTATTTAAGGCAGGGACTTCTATAGATGTGATTTTTGGAATTCTTCGGATTTATTTCTTCTTGTTTTTTAAGTCTCCGAAAATACCGTATTGTTCTTCAAAATTACCTTTTTGTCTTTCTGTAGGTCATTTCAGATTCTTTTATTTTCTCACTTTCTCCTTTTTAAAGGTTTTTTGCGTTTTTTCCTTTCATTTTTACCTAGATATTCTTTTGTAAAGTTCATTCTTGTCAAACTCTAACCTTCTTGTAATTTCCAACGACCTGTATAATTTTTAATCCCAAAGATATTTTTTAAAAACAAAAACCACAATAATTCTGTATATTTTCGAAAGTTCGTGAAAGTCTACTTCGATTTTCGTTAAGTATGTTTCCAAAGGAATGAATCTCATAACGAAAACAAAATTCATGCTTCTTCCATATGAGAACCCTAATGTTCAATAAATCTGTATTAAAACAACTTTATAGTTTTCCACGTTGTCGATTTTTATAATAATGATTTACTTCCCAAAACCTAATCAAAAGAGATCAAGATTATGTCCAACTCGGCTAAATTCCGGGTTCGACGTCAGTTTTTTAATCCGACCAACGATCAAAAATTTAAAGATTTTCTACAATTTCATAACAGTTTTTACGGATTAAGGCGGAGTTAAACGAGTGATCAAAAAATCAAAATTTTCCATGTGCTTCTTTGTTTTCCCATCGGAACTGTATAAATTTTTCGATCCGAACAAAGTCAACCATTTTCCTCTCCGAATTCTACTTCCATTACTGTAATTTTTTTATATTGTACTTTCACACTAACTATTTCGTATAGTATCCTTTTTTACAGTGGATTTTCAGGTTCTTGAATTTCGAATTCTCCAGATTTTTCCAGGATGGAGAACATGGATCCAGAAACAGGAAACTTCCTCCGACCCCCTCCAGGGTCGGGGGGAGTCCAGCCGGGGTCGGCAGAAGAACCCGAACCCGTGATCGTTCCCAGACAGCTCCCGAGACCGAACAGGAAATTGGACAAGAACCAGAAAAAGGATAAAGACGAGAAGTATAAGAAAGATGAGGACGAAAGCGATGAAAAAGACAAAAAAGATGGGTCCTCAAAGTCTGCGAAAGAGAAAACTACAGTATGTTTGTTCTAAAACTTAATAGTTATTTGAAATAGTAAATCATTTTTTCGAAAGTTTATTTTTATGGGAAATCTGAAATCGAAATTTTAGCAAAAGCGATTCATTGCTTCGATTTCCGGGAGATCCTGGAAACGAGACGAGGACGAAAACGAACAAGGAAACAACTGCATCTTCGGGAACCAGATCCGATTCACGATCATGGTTATCTCGACCCTTTGTCTAAGTTCAATTTTGAGTAATATCTTGACATTCAACTTCGCTTTCATCTGCATGGCTGGAGAAAAACCGGAAAACTGGGGAAACATGACTCTAGAGGAACGAGAGGCCTCGAGTTACCGGGAGGATCTGGATTACAGTAGTGCCCAGAGAAGTACCCTCTTCATGGTGGTCGCTGTAGGAGCTTTGATAGCAGTTTTCCCGATGACTATAATGTTAAACAAATTTGGATCAAGAATGGTTTTTGGAGTTTTGGGATTTATTTCTGCTGCATCAACTTTATTGGTTCCTTTGGCAGCAAATACAGGATTTGTCACGATGATACTTGCTAGGATGGTCCAAGGAATGGCCTTTTCTGCCTGTTTGCCTGTCATGGGATCTATCACTTCACATTGGTCAACTTTGAAACAAAACGGAATTTTTATCGCAATTTTATCTAGTTTCCTACAGATTGGACCGATCTTCACCATGCCGATTTCCGGAGAACTTTGTACATCCTCCTTCGGATGGCCGATGATTTTCTATCTTCATGGAGTGGTTTCTATTATTCTATTTACAGTTTTTATCCTTTACCACAGAAACACCCCGACAAATCATCCCATGGTGGCGAGGACGGAGTTGGTGAAAGTGATGATAGGAAAAGGATCGATTTACTCAGGTCCAGGGAAACAGAAAGTGTCCAAAAAAGTGCCTTATGGAGCCATGTACAAGGACCCCGCAATCTGGGCCGTCCTGGTGGCAGCCTTCGGGAACATGATGGGGACTCAGTTGTCGCTCCAGTTCATGCCCACATACATCAACAAAGTCCTCTTCCTCCCTGTCCAGCAAACTGGTGTTGCTGCTGCAATTTCTCCAGTCATTATGTTCTTCATAAAAATCTTCGCAGGACAAACTTCAGATAGGATAAAGTTTATCTCGGACACGATGAAGTTGAGGATCTACAACACCTTGGCTATGGGCGGGATGGGCTTCCTGTTTATCTGCTTGGCTTTACTCGACCCCAGAAATCAAAAAAGCTTCTGTCTGATAGTGCTCATTGCTTCCACCTGCATCCTCGGATTTAATTCCGGCGGATTTTTCAAAAGCTCTCAAATGGTTTCCAGACAACATTCACATTTCACAATGGCGAATATTTCTTTTTTGAATTGCGTCTGTATGCTTTTGACGCCTCTGCTGAACGAAGTCGTTGCTCCAGAAAACACTCCAGAAACCTGGTCCATAGTTCTCTGGATCCACGGAATCACCTTATTGACGACGAACGTTTTCTTCTGCATCTTTTGTTCCGCGAAACCCGCCCCTTGGACCCTGGACACGTGGTCGAACAGATCTAGCAAAGTGGCCCCGGAGAAGCCTCAAGTTCCAGAAATCCAAGTTCGCTAACATAAATTTTTTTCGAAATTCAATAATTCTTCTATATATCGAAATCGTGCGGGATTATTGTAAAATTCTTCAAGAAAATTTATTTTATCCAATCCAGCTGGATTTGTCTATAAAAAGTGACCTATTACCTTGGAATAAAATCGATTTTATCTTTTCGAGAAAATGAGACACTTATCTAAAGGTTTAAAAAAATGAACAGACACGTATCAAAGAACCAGCCTAATAACCCTAAAAAAGACCCGATCGTGAAGTACAAATAATCACTAGATTAGAAGAAAATAATTAATATAGAAAAAAATCATTAATTCCCAAATATTTTAAATATTTTAAACCTCCGAAAATTATAAATATCAAAAATATTACTGTTTTCAGAAAATCGTTTAATTTTCTAACATTTAATTTCGAAATAATATTAAATCCTAAAAACCGTCGAATTCTTTAACGAAATTATTGTATTTTAATGATTTTTTACTTTAATTATTTCCTTAAATTAGAAAAACTTCAAAAATTAGAGAAAGCTGATTTTTAGGAAGATCGAAGGTTACTCAAATTACCGTAATCCATGACTATAATTCAGTGGAGTAATTTTTCTGCCTCGCAGCAATCAAGCAATTGTTCCTAGAACCTTTGTCCTCACTTTCATCGCTTTCTTTTTCAGGATTTTCCTGGAAATCGGTCTGATCACATTGGCTGGACCAATGGAATTGGTGTCCGAAGACTTTCGTTGCAAGACAAAGTCCGGGTTGGGCGAAGGTGGCACAGTACATATTTGAGGGAATTTCCTCTAAGCAGGAACAGAAAGCAGAATCACAAGCTTCCTGGGTGAAAAATGGGGATTCGTAGCAGCGATCGTGATCGAAACAGCAATTATCGACTGAAAATCAATCGATTTAATTAAATAAAATTTCCCCCAGAATTTCATAATTCTTCTAGAAAACTTTGGAAAAAGTATTTAAAACTCCAGATTCCAGAAAGTTCAGGATAATTCCGGAAACTCTTCGCGAGAAGATTTTTAAAATTATTCCTTGCTTTTATGGAAAATGTAGTATTGTTAACTCGAAAAACTTACTGCTGGGGGAATCACAGGGGATACTGACGAGATTGGCCCAAAAACTCGAAAAAGGTCCTCCTCCACAATGCCTCAGACCAGCCAACCCGGCTTCCATTTCGAATTCCGGACTCCCGAAGACCTTAGGAATCACCACTAAGCTCAAGAAAAAAATTTCTCCGATCATCTTTGAAACCGTCAAAGAACTCTATTCTTTGCCAGACGTCGCTCGAAATTGTCTCGAGGAGGCGGGTCTCGGTTATTGGCCCTTATCACTTTTAATTCTCTTGATTTCCCTAACTTCCTCGACTTTCTCTATTTTCCAGCTCTCTCAATTCTTTTTTATTTTCCTAAATTTCTCAAATGACAACTTTTCTTTTTTTCCGAAAAGAAAAACTGCACTGAAAACACAACTGTGAGGTCTGTTCACTTTTGCAAAATGGCATTAAACAGGTTTCCCTAAAAATTATCAATTTTTTATTAAAATTGTTTCAAAAAGTAATTAATTTTTGATCAGTTTTCAGTCAAAAATCACTTCTGTAAATAAAAAATCAATGATAAATGCCCCAAAAAATTCGGACAAAGTCTGATAATCATTGAAAAGAACATTCGAGCAAGGAACATTTGTCCGAGGATTCTCTTGTGGACTTTCACGTGAATTAGGCTTCATTTTTTTTTGTTTTGAATGATTTTCGTACACAGGATTAAGTTATTATAAAAAAGTTTAAACAACTTTTATTCTTTATTCCGGATAGTTTTCATATATGAATTCGAACTATTACACAAAAATCAGGTTTAATTCCATTTTATTCTTCGTTCTGAATAATTTCCTCATATAACACAGACATGTCAGAAAAAATTAATTTCAAATTCGTCTCATTTTGAGCGATTTTCATGAAGTTAAACTATAACAAAAAAGATTAGTTTGTTTCGAAAAAAATTAATTTCAAACGATTTTCATAAAATTAAATTTTTTACGAAATTTCTTCGATTCCAAATTCCACAACTTTTCTTTATTGAATTTCCACTTTAATGAACACAACTTTCTATAAGTTTTCCTTTAGATATATGACCATTACCCTTTTCAATGAAATAGGACCATTCGTCAGCCCCATTGATAGGGTCAACTTTTGGACGACTCGAAAGGGAATCCGGATGGAGACCAATGATCGATAAAAACTTTTCAAAGAAACCTTAAGACCTCATGAGAATTCACACTTTGATATAATTCATCAACTAAAAAACTAAATTAACGAAGTAACAAAAATAAATGTTTAAATAACACCGAGAACATTTGCTAAATAATCTATTTTCTTGATTACTGGAAGAATAGTGGGATCAAACGAGAACTCTACTTCAAAAACAAGATCCAGTCGT
>VOSG01000685.1:0-10968 GCA_009761265.1 Halicephalobus sp. NKZ332 | reverse complement strand
AGTTTCATTTGATTTCTTGTAGATCGATTAGATAAGGAGTAAAAAGAAAAAAGGTCGGCTGAAAACCATCAATCAACTATTTAATGAGATTGACTGAATACAAACATATAATTGTATAAGAATTAAATATAGAAACAAGTTCGAATAATCAAAGACCATTGATCATAAAATCATTGGGAGACTTGATAATTCTATATGACTTTTTCTCAAAAACAAAGCCTCGTCCTCCATTCGAAATCCAAATCCATAAAACGCGTTCCTTAAAAATCTTCGTTCTTCATCAACATTCCTTTCTCTTAAACAAAAAAGCCTTTATTCAACATCTCCGAATATGAACATTCCAATCCCAAATAACTTCCACAACCAAAAACTAAATTTCTAAAAACAATAATTCGTAACTAAAAAATCACCCAAAAATTAAAAAAGATTATCCGTAAATAAAAACCTTCTAAAAATTATCCGTAAGTAAATTCGCAGACATTCATCGCGTTAAATAGCACTTGAAGACTCACATTAGGAATAGATCTCAGGATATTCTTTTTCTTTCCTCTGTGTTCCTTTTCGATTTCTTCCTTGAACTTAATGATCATTTTAAGTAAGATAAATTGAGCTTTAATCAAGTACGGCATCATCGTACCACATTCATATGGAAATCCCGCATTTTCCTTATGCATTTTATGGGTTAATCTCGTTAAGCTCATATGAGTCAACGAAGTCGGTGAAATTTCCATGATATCCATATCCGAAGTACATGGGATAGGACTGTTCGGGACCTCCTTCATCCCTCCATAAGAAATAAACGCGTTTTTCACGAAGACTGTCGAATGCCAAAGTCTTTTGATTGGAGTTTTCTTCGTGTTCGTCGTCATAGGTTTACAATCAACCGTGTTTTCTTTGATTTCTAGCTTCAGTTTGTCAGAAAGAGGAGCGGAGTCGGCACTAAGTCCACCATAAAGAAGCAAGTACTGGCCTTCAGGATTATATGTCAGACTGGCCCAGGACCTTCCTATAGGTTTCGTGACTTCTTCGAATTCGATCATAGTCCACATAAACGTCCTCAAATCCAGTCTATAGAGATCATTTAGCCTCACTTGAGCATGTCTTCCTCCGAATAAATAAGTACACTGGTCATCTTTAACGTAAACTGCCGCCGCAGCTGCTCTGTGACTCGGAATCATGCCTGACTGTTTTATCAAATTCCATTTTTCCCAGTCATAACATAGTAGTTGGTTATTCCAGGAATAGTTTCCTTGATCATCGTCTTCGAAAAAATCACATCCCTGTCCCAGGAATCTTCTGTCTCCTGTGACGTATCTCAACGAAGGCCCGTAACCTCCGAAGTAAAACAGTCCTTCCTTCGTCACGAAGCCACAGACTTTATCTCTAGGGGTCGGAGTATGATTTCCTTCATTTTTGTGTAATTCCCATCGTCCTGTGATTAAGGACAGCTTGTAAAGTTCGTTCGTCGCGGATCCGATCCTTATTCCTTGCTCTAAACTTTATCGAAATTAACATTGTCATGAATCTTAAGTATTTATATTACCGCTTCTAGTGACGTTGCCACCAAAAATGTAAAAGTTGTCTCCGTATATTAATCCACAAGAAGCCGTTGCTTGAAGTGGACAGTCACCTTCCGAAACCTTGTATTTGATCCAGACACCGAGTTTTCCGGCGAGATCATAAGGATAAATATAGATATACTCTGACGGTCGGAAAAATTGGCTGTCAGTGTCACAGTACTGAAAAGTTGAACTTTTAGATAAGGAGGTTGTAGAGAACTTAATTTTTAGATAAGACAATTAAGAAAAAAACAACCTCCGTATAAAAAAATTGTATGACAATCAACTTCTATGCGGAGAATCGCATAGGAAATTAATTTTCATATATGAGGTTGTACACAAAATCAACCCTAACATGTAATATTACATGGAAAAAAACTCACATATCCACCCCATACGATCATAGTGTTTCTGTACTCGACAGCGACATGTCCCGCCACCGGGGGAAGCTCTGATCCATCGACGAGCTGGACGTCTTTCGTGAACTCGAAATCAAATCTGGAGTCCATTAACGATGTCATATTTCAGTTACTGTTTTCTGAAAATATTTGGTCAACTCGAATAAACTAAACCACGTGAAAATGTCAAATCAATTTTTCAACGACCAAAACAACATGTTTTATGGAAAAAAAGATCGCACAAAGTTCAGTCAGAAATTAAAACTCAAACTTACTTTTGCATTTTCTAACGGTATATTTTCGAAGATCAGATATAATCCAGGGAAGCTATCAAAACAAGGGTCAGGTGTTTTCTCGATGACGAAAGACACTGCTCGATCATCAGCTAGCTGATTTGATCGTGACGAAATTAAAATCCGACGATTCCTGTCGCGAAAAAGCGATTTTTTTCCACTGTCGAAGAACGACTCTCTGTGTCACACGTTCGGCCTAGAAGATAGTCAGAAAACATGAAAGTTCTTCTCGGTTATAAAAAATGTCATTCATTCCCCAACTGCCAGGCTATATTGTGACGAAGTTGGTGGGGAAAAGTCCCACCACGAAAAAACCGGATATTCCTGTTTACTGCGAGATGCTATCTCTCTCTGACATATGTCTGTTCCAGAAGACAGTCAAAAAGTACGAGAAAGCTTTTTTGGTCAAGGAAAATGCCATTCATGAACTAACTACCTGATTCAACTGTGGAGAAAGTGGTAGAGAGGATTCTCGCAGCGAAAAAAGCTAGACGCCTTGGGTTACTTTAAAAGAGCGGCTCTCCCGAGTTTTCGCGAAATTTCCGCTGCCTCCTCTTCCCCTCCTTTCGTTTTCGTCTTGCACCTTCATCTGCTTCCTAAAATCGGATCCTAAACTTCAAAAATATCATGTCGGAGGTCCACTGTTACAACAAGGGATGTGGACAGAAATTTGATCCAGAAAAAAACGGAGACGGTGAGTTTAATAAAAAAAATAGCTTTATTACAGCGCACTTTTAGATGCTTGTCGTCATCATCCTGGACCTGCTTACTTCCATGATGCCTACAAAATCTGGCAGTGTTGTGAGAAGAAGTTCACCGACTTCACGGCCTGGCTAGAGTATCCTGGATGCACAAGAGGGAGACATAATCCGGAGAAGCCAGCGGACGATATCAAGAAGTTGCCGACACAGACCGAGATCCGTCCTGAGAAGGAAGACGAAGTGATCGTCTGGAAAGGACTGAATCAGCCGGCAGAAAGGAACACAGGATCGACGGAAATGGTTTCCTTGCAAGTCGAAATCACTCCTGGTGCTGCCGCTGCTGTAGAGCGAGAACGGGCATCCACCGCTGCTCAGCAAAACGGAGAAATCGCCATTGGGGCCGCGTGCAAACATAGCTCCTGCAAAGATGTAAGTCCTCATCGATGTATTCCACTTCCCTCTCGCAGAAGTCAATCGAGATCTGTGCTCGCTTGATTTAGAAGTAGAGGAATATCAAAAAGCCTCTGTCATAGTTTTTTTCGAAGTTCTGGAACTCGAAGAATCTCCAAACATTGGCACAATAATATATGAAATCGTTCGCGATCTTATACTATTCTTCAGATTTACAATGGTCCCGAGAGTAACTCGACTCCGTGTGTTCACCATCCTGGTGCTGCAGTCTTTCACGAAGGCATGAAATACTGGTCGTGTTGTAACAGGAAAACTTCAAACTTCGGTGCCTTCTTGGAACAACCAGGATGCACTCACGGAACACACGAATGGACGAACGTAAGTTTCCTCTCTCCCCATCGGTTGTAAAAGGGAAATTTCAGAACCAAAGAGTGGACAAGATCCGTCAAGATTGGTTCTCCGGAGTCGGCTACATCCATGTAAATGTCTATTGTAAAGGAGCTGTTGGCGAACTCTGCGTGTTCGAGAGTGACGGGCTCGTGCTACGAACTAAGGTTGTCCACGGATTCGGCAACAAAATCACCGAAAAAGACTACGAGTTGTTCGGAAGGATACATACAGGCGAGAGCAAAGTGATCGTCGGGGAACGCAAAATCGAAATCGTCCTAAAACAAGCAGATAACGTCGGATGGCCACGGCTGGAGTACGAAGATCGTCCCGTTGAAGCTGAATCGTGATAATAAATGCAATCCCTGTTTGTGAATAAAATTATTTTTAGATAAAGACCTTCACAAACAATGGTTCAACAAAATGGAAAACTCAACAACAGAAGTCATTAAAAGGCTAGTCGCTATCAGAATCCTCTTCTTCCTTGACCTTCTTCTTTTTCGACTTCTCGGGGGACGAATGACCCTCTTCGATCTTGGGCTTCTTGGCAGGCTTTTCTTCTTCTTCCTCATCTTCGTCGAACGTCTTTCTCTTGCCGGCGGCAACGGTGGTATCGGCACTGGCGTCATACTCCATAACGTCACTCTTGAACTTGTAGTTGCTGTCTTTCTTGAAACTCTTCTGACCAAGACGTTTGGTGGTCGGTTGTTCTTCCTGTTTCAGTTGTTTTTCGAGATATGTTCGGGCTTCTAATCCGACGGAGTTTCCGACTGCTTCGTCACTAAGGGCATCAACTCTAGTGGAGAGGGAAATCTTGGTAGCGAGCTTTCGGGCCATCTTTCCCTTTAATTTCGTGCTGGCTTGAGAAATCAACTGAGCATGGTAAATAATACCATACTTGGGAGTGTCGCGCTTCGTCTTGATAGCACGGAAAAGAGCCTTTTCGGCACCGAGAACTTGGACGGTGGAGGCAGGGTACTTAGCCAAGTTAACGAGAGATCCTGCACGAGCAACTAAGCGAGCTCCAATAAGCTCTCCAAGAAGAACAGTGAGATTCGGCGCCAGAGCATTCATTCGGTTCTTGAGGTATTCGTTCAATTGTGTACGGTATTCATACATTTCGATAACTTGGTCGCAGAGCTGAGAGATGAGCACGACGTCCAACTCGGAGAGTTCAGTACCCATGGAGATCTCAGCTTCTTCTTTGACTTTTTCACTCAAATCTTCTGGCAAGATTTCGCTCAAATCGGTATTGATGGCATTTTCTTTCATTCCGATTGCTTTCACAGTCTGAAAACGAAATTGAAAATCAGCCGTTTCCTGAAAACCAACCTTGGCGAAAGCAGCATGATCTGAAATGATTTTGCCGATTTCCGGGAAGTGCCAGCCATACCATTCACGAAGACGCATAGCGTAGTTGTTCAACTCTTTGTCGAGGTCATCAAGGAGAGAAACAGCTTGGACAATCATCGTGTCGATTTTCTCTGGATTGAACTTCACCTTATAACGACCGAGTGAATGGGAGAGAGCGAGATTCATGGCGTCTAATTCAGTCTTGTATTCGCCAAGGAGACTGTCCAAGTGAGATCGGATAACCCGCATCAATTCATTGGTGGAATTGTTCTGGACGCACTTGATCGAGAGACTCTCCTTGATCGCGGTTCCCAATTTCGCATCACCGACGGCTAATTTCTCGTTTTCGGTGGCTTTAGATTTGAGGAGTTTCTTCAGGTCCTTACTAACCTTGTTCTCGCTGATCTCCTTGATGTTCTCCAAGGCATCTGCGGTCGTCTTGAATCGTTTGAAAGAGACCAATTGAAGGCTAAAGAACCAATAAGTCATTACTTAGTGTTGGGGCTTACTTTTCACTGGCGCTTTCGGCAGATTTAAAGTGGTCCCAAATGCCATCGACATCTTCAAGCTTGTTGTCGTCCAAGAGCTGAAGATACCTGATTATAGGATTGTGCGAAACAGAAAACATACCTTGAACAGAGCATAACCAGCAGCGGTTTCGTAAAGGACCAACATAGTTGAATCCTGGAAACAGATAGAAATTAATTATAGTGAAGACAAAACTCGAGAAAAACGAAGCAAAAAGGAATTCAAAATCCTGACCAGATATCAACCACTGAAGGGAAGATAAGGTCGTGAGGAGAGGGATAAGATAAAAAGAAAGGGTTTTATTAAATATCGATCATGGAGGAAAACATTGAATGTGAAGGGAAAATCGAGAAAGAAAAATTCGAAATCTCAGCCATATATCGACCATGGGAGGACAGAGACTATCTGAGGCCAAGGGAACAAAATTTCGGAAAAATTGAAAACTTAATCAAAAGTTAATCATGGAAAAGTCATGGAATTTGAAGGGAAAGATCGGAAGAGAGAGAGACTCAAAAGCGCGCAAAGAAAAAACGGAATCAGCAGGCACAATCGTCACGGGACCGTGGACCGGACGTTTTTCATTTCTTTGATTTTTTAAAAATCTCCGTAAAATAAAAAAACAAAAATTAACTTTATTTTTCCTGGAAACAAAAAAAGATGACTTTGGAAATTGCCATAAATGTCGTTGAAGATTCTTGAAGTCTTTCGGGAGACAGAGAATGATCTCAAAACGAACGAGTGTGGATGAGCGAAAGCCGCTGACGTTCGGTGTGAAAATTGTGGTCGGCGAGAGCTGCCACGCTTAGTTTACAACGATGAGTCCGTGCCGCTGGCGATATAAATCTTGTTTGACTCGTTCGAAATTCCTGAGCTGAACTTTATTTGTCGAATTTACTTTAATTTTTTTGTTTTTGACCAATTGCTCTGGAATCGATTTTTTATTTCGCCCATATGTGAATATATGGATTTATTGTAGACATAGATTTCGTTTAATTTCTTCGAAAATGTCGAATTGGGAGTTTATTGGACTTAATTTTAGCTTTTTGCTTTGGACTAATTATTTGAGAATCGATTTTTAACCTTTTTATACATGAATACATAAATCCATTCTAAATACGAACTTTGTTTGGCTTTTCCGATATTCTTGATCTAGGGATCTATTGAAGTTAATTTTATTTTTTTGTTTCAGGCTAATTGTCTGGGAATCGATTTTTTATCCCACCGCATATTGATATACGGATTTTCTTAGAATATGAACCTCGTTTGGCTTTTTTGAGATTTCTGAACTAGTAATTTATTGAAGTTAATTCCAATTCTTATTTTGGACTAATTGCTAGTCCATCGATTCTTTTTATTTCACCGTATATCAATATATAGACTTCCTTATCGTAGAAATTTTCCTGAAATAATTTTAAATTCTAGAATTAAGGGACTTTTATCAGAGTTAATTTCCTTCTCAAATTAGCTATCAAAGAATCGATTTCCGACTTCCATACATATCAATATATAAATTTTCCTCGAGTTTGTTACTTTCTCGAAAAACCCGTTTGGAAATTGAAACTTATCGATTTCGTTTCGGTTTCGTGTTCTTTGTTTGGACAAGGATTTTCATTTTCAATTTGTCAACAGGAGAGATCGATGAAATGGAACCGCTAAACGGCCTGCTTCCTGAGCAACCACCGCCGTTGGCGGTTTCTGGTTTTACCTTCGATCCCAGAAACTTGGAAATTAAGACGAAATCCGTCGAGCAGACCCTCGTTCCACTAGTTACTCAAATATCTTCATTGGTGAACTTTAAAGAGAATGTAATCTCCGGAAACCGACCGAAAAGCGAGAGGGCGCTGAGAGCCGCTATGAAGGTAAGACTTCGTTTATCCACGCCCTTTATTCCGAGACTCATATCTCCACACTCCTTTTGTTCCCGAGACTCTAGATGTGCACAAATTTCTCCTCAAAAATTCCTTTGTGATTTCACTTCTGGGATTTCATATATCCATACACCTTATCCTTAGGGTTCATATCTATACTCCTTTATCTTTGGGATCCCATATATCCACATTCGTTATCCTCGAGGTTTCAGATAGGAACATCGTTGGCGGCAGCAGTGGAGCGCTTCGCGACGGTCGGGGAGACAATTGCAGACGAGAACCCGGATATCCAGCCGGAAATGTATGATGCTTGCAGTGAAGCCAGATTGGCAGGTTTGTTTTTGTATTTCCAGGAAGTAAATCTTTATGTTGAAAATATTTTCCAGGTGCTTCCATTGCTAATTTAAATAGTGCTTTAATAGAAGACAATGGGATAGGGATGAGTGTGGACAAGGGACAACTTGTCAGAGTTTCTCGTCAGCTTTTGTCTTCCGTCACGAGGGTGCTTCTTCTCGCAGATAGAGTTGTTGTGAAACATATCCTTCGAGCAGAAGATAAGATAGCATTTTCGTTGACGAAGTTGGAGAACACGTCGAATTTCACGGAATTCGTAAAAATTTTCACCGAGTTTGGAGGAGAAATGGTTCAACTGGCACATCGCTCTGGTGAAAGACAACACGATTTGAAGAGCGAGAAAAGGAAATCACAAATAGTCGTTGCAAGAAGTAATTTGGAACGATTGACGATGCTTCTTCTAACGTCTTCGAAAACATTATTGAGACATCCGGAAAGCAAGTCCGCAAGACAATGCAGAGACGGCGTGTTTCATCAAATAAGACAGTGCTTGGAATTGGTCTCCATCTGCGTGACGGATGGTGTGATGCCGATAGAGGCTGGCAGGTACTCCGCGGATTCCGACGCTGTTTTCGGGCCCCTGGACATAGGGATCCAGCTGACGGCGAACGTGAGCATAAAACAGTTGATGGAGATGTTGGAGATGGTCCGGATGACCTCCGCGATAGGACCTAGCACGAGAGAGAGATTAATCACGGCTTTGTCCTCTCTCAACGAAATGACTCAAGATTTTACAGAATCGAGCTTCACTTTGGTTCATCACAGAGAACAGATTTTGGATTTTCTGGAGGAATGCAGATTCGAAATGAGCAACTTGATCACACCGGAACAAAATCCCGGAATGGAGGATAATTTCAGCCAAGACAGTTTGGAAGTCACGGTGGAAAGACTGAACAGGAGACTCAAGGACCTTCAACGGCAACTCCAAGTTGTCGCGATGGACCAAGTCTCGACGATTTTCAGGACGAACGAAGACCAGAATGTCCTTTCTTCGATAAAAACTTGCTCGATTTCGGGAGACATCGATGGAGTTGAGAAGTATTTGGAGAAGTTCAGAGAACATGCAGAACATGTTCAGGACGTTTGTCGTCTGCTACATCACATTTCGATGACGGATGGTCTTCATGTGGCTACGGGGCATGCGGAGAGGAACCTCAGAGCTCTGGCTCCATTGGTAAGTAAATTCCCTAATAAAAAATTGGAATTCTTTGGTTTTTTTTCCAACTCAGAAATTGGTTTTCAGACTCTCCTGGCTGGACAAACCCTCTGTGTCCATCCGTCTTCCAGAATCGCGAGAGAAAATCTAGAAGTTTTCTGTGATACTTGGTCCCAGAACATCAACGACCTTAGCAAGTTGGCGAAAGAGCTTGATGCCGCAGCTTCAGGAAGAGTTGCGGCAGAAAAACAAGCTTACATGTCCCTCCCCCGTCCTGGAGTAAGTCCATTTCCTCGAAGTTTGTTTTTGTCTGTGTCCAGAAGCAATTTGGCTTCTTTTCGTCCTCAGTGTTCGTCTTTTGGTGGTTTGCCTTCCACAAGTCTCCAGAATCTTCCTTACGTCGATCAAACTCCGAAAGAGTCTTCTTCGATGACGAACTCCCAGTCAAGTAGTGGATACTGCACAAATTCCTTGAAGTCTTCTCCTCAAAGTTCCGCCTTCGTCAAGTACGAGAAGCCAGGTTTATTTTCTAAGCCATTAGAAGCCCTTCAAAATAATAAAGGAAGCAAGGTCCTCCAGGCTAATCAGGGAGAAAAAGTTCTTCGAGCTGATGAAGGAAATAAGGTCCTTCAAGCTGGTCAGGCAGATAAAAGACTTCCAAAGACTGTTCCATTGGCTGACGAGGAAAATAGCTCCGTTGGATCGGCTTCAAGTGACGAAAAACGGGCTTTTGAATACAGAATCGGATTGATTATGAACAGTTTGGAAGAACAAGCTCAAAGTTTATTGAAGATTTCAGAAAGTTTTTAATTGTTGTGGAATTTACTTTTTGTGATTGATATACTGTATTTTTGTTGTGATTAATATACTGTGTTTTTGTTGTTTTTTTAATTAAAAAAGTGTTTTTATTTGATGGAAATTCAGAAACACGGAATGACTTCGAAACCGACGAAACCCATAACTTTGGACGTCGAAGATCAGCAGAAAATCGCGAAAGTCGGACTCGAAATGAAACTTCTGACGGCAGAAGTCGAAACAGAAGCCGAAAAATGGGACGAATACGCAGAAAATAGCATAGTGAAAAGAGCGAAAGCAATGTCGAGCATGAGTTACAACATGTATCTTTTCACCAAGGGCGACGGACCTCTGAAAACTACACATGATCTTTTTACTCAAGCTGAATTCTTTGCGGAACAAGCAAACAAGATGTACAGGACCGTCAGGGAATTTGCTTTCGAGGTTTGGAATTATTTTCCTTCAATATTTGGCATTGAAAATTTAGGTCCCGGGAAGTCCAGAGAAAAACGAACTCCAGAATATCCTGGAAAAGATACCGTATCACTGCCAGCAACTCCAGGTCCTCGTGAAAAGTCCTACAGTAGGAAAGTCCGCGACTTTCAGCAAAGTCGATTCTGTGATTTCCGAAACGAAGTCCTTGATGAATCAGATTGCGAAACTCGTGACGGCTTGCTTCGTTTGTGCAACGAAGTTCGAGATCGAATTCCGAGGAACTTCGGTGTCCAGAGGAGCTCTCAACGACGAGTACCCACAGAGAAACTCCAGGGAATCCACCCTTTGGAGAAGGACACCCTCGATCCGAAGGACCATTCCACCACAACTGCACCTCAGTTCCAGCGACAATCTCTGAAGTCATATTGATATGAAAACTAAAAATCATTAGTATGAAAGTTAAAAGCCATATTAACGAAAGTTAAAAATCGTTCCTGAGAAATTGTCTCAAGACAAATCTTGGGGACTTTTCTTTAAAAATCTGAAAAAACAAATCATTTTTTATTTGAAAAATATCACAATTGGATATTTTGTGTTTTTTGACAAATCTAGCTTTAAGCATTTTATTTTCCTCAAATGTCTAAGGTGAAAATAAATTATCAATCTTGAAAGGCACAAACTCAGATTGGAAAAGTTATCCAAGAAGCAACTTGAAAACGATGACCACGAC